>JAODOY010060778.1:0-40420 GCA_025399855.1 Forbesichthys papilliferus
AGATTATAGTTTTCAGCATGTACAGAGAATGGGCAGCTAGCAGACCATGAGCAGATATTTGCTTAACTTCACCAAGTTTATTGTGTTGCAATCACTGACTACCTTCAACTGGTTTTAATATTTTAATGTAAAATATCTATATAATGTGAATTTATATATATATGCTGTTTTTGTTATGTTTTGTAGAATCAGACCTCTATGACAACACGCGAGTAATATGGTCTACAAATTAACGTTTGACAACACAATCTCATCAGATCGATGAGATTATAGAGCAAGTGGGCAGCGGGGGTAAACATGTTTGGTCTATGTGCGAGAGGAAAATGGAAGCGTCCGCTAGTGTTCCTTTAAGACAGTGACAGCGCTCAAAAACAGCAGATGAGCGGAGCTGCATGCTTTGCGTTTGCACATGTTGTACAATGATGGGCCCAAAACTAAACAGCTCCGCTATTTTTCTCTGCTTAAATGGATCCGTGTAACTCTTTCACTGTGTCCCGCAATGTTTTCGTTGACTCTTTTTACCAATGCGTGTGACGCGCTGGATCTAGCAGAGTGCTAACGCTAACAATGTTAGCTGCTGCTCGTCTGGTATTTACCACATCTATAAACCAGGCCAAATTAATCTGCTAGACATATCAGTGGCTGTATTAGGGTAGGTACACACAAACACACACCATTCCACACATTTGTCTTCTTTTGGTTTCAGGATTACTAAGCGCGTTCGCAGCTCATTGCTGCCTCTCATAGTCCATTGACGGCACTATTTTTTCAGATCGGAGCATAGTTATGGGTATATTTTTCCGAGTCGACGGTACATTTAGCAAATCGACGTATTTACGTAACCGATGACGTCGGTTATGTCGACTAATCGTCCCAGCACTACTGTGAAGCAACCTATACCTATACAAGTACTGCTAAGAGTTGTTTGGCATACGATGGCTAAGGCTCTATTGGATTTAAATCAGTAGCGCTGTGTGCAGA
The DNA here is from genome assembly GCA_025399855.1 of Forbesichthys papilliferus. NCBI lineage: Eukaryota > Metazoa > Chordata > Actinopteri > Percopsiformes > Amblyopsidae > Forbesichthys > Forbesichthys papilliferus. The sequence continues at coordinate 982 of JAODOY010060778.1, forward strand.
GTTATACCTCATTCACACGAGTGGACATTTGACCCAACTCTGCTGTGTCAAATCAGATTACAGCATTGCAACTCTAGAAGGTAGGATACGTTTTCTCAAAGTCTCTTAATTAAAAATAGAGGTGATAAAGTGCTGCTGGTTGAACTGAGCTAAGTTTCAGACATGACGTAGTATTTTCTGTGTACACTCAAACACTACAGTACATTTATGTAGTGTTGATAGAGACTTTATAATAATAAGAATAATAACAATATATTTTGTATTAATAATACATGTTCTAATGTTATTATAACAAATATTAGAACAATGTTATAATGTAATAATATAAATTGTCCTGATCGTGGAACAACGGTCCAGCTCTTTATTCTCGCTTGGAGCCTGGAGGGCTCGACATGTGTTTTGTGGATCTGGAGAAGGCGTATGACTGGGTCGCCTGGGAGATACTGCGAGAGGTACTGAGGGAGTATGGGGTGAGGGGGTCTCTTTTAAGGGCAATCCAATATCTTTTTGTCCAAAGAGAGCTGTGTATGGATTCTCTGCAGTAAGTCAGACTCTTTTCAACAACCAATGAAAATAAACAGTACCACTTCCTGAAAGTGCTGTCAAGCTTACAGGGGTATACGCATGTGATGTAGTGCTTATGGTTGGAAGAGGCTGAGACTATTAGAGAGCTGATTGTCCATGGTATTTCTAACAAATTACACTAAATGTATAGCTCCTAACAGCCTCCATACAGCTCCATTAGCAACCCCCGCCTCCCTCACCTCTGCTCCAGCAGCAAGGCCTGGCCGTGCTCCCTGTTCTCCCTCCTCCAGCCCTGCAGTTCGGCCTGCATGGCGTCCACGTCCTCCTGGGTGTAGTCCAGGATCTTGCCCAATGGCAGGGCGCTGCGGCACGCCGTCTGCACGAAGGCGCGCAGCCGCTCCGTCTCGCGCTGCACCAGGTCGCGCTCTTTCCTGCGTGCCACCTCCGACAGCCCGCCCTGGAGGAAGAGGGCAGGCCAGTTATACGTTAGTTACACGTTAGTTACACATTAGTTACACGTTAATTATGTCATAAAGGTGGAAGTCAGCGATGTTGGAGAATGATTGTTGATTTTTGACAATGGCATAGGGTGCTTCCTCAGAAGCTTCACCCCACACACACATTGGACACTCAATGCGAAGGTTAGGATATTGTTGCCGTGTGCAGTGTGCACAGCATTTCTCTATGTTCCTTGCTGGGCTGTGTAGAAACGCCAGATAATGTTTATTCAGTGTGCACACAGACAGGACATCTGAAATGTACACAAATTTGGCAAAAAAGTGTATTGGCTTAAAAGTGCGGACTCTACCTTTAATGACGTCTTCATGAAGCTAAAGGAGCAATGAGTTTTCAAGCTGTCTGACCTATGAGTCTGACGTACGTTGACACCAAAGTATAGAACACAGTGGGAATCGACCTTTACACTGTATGTACTCAGGATGTATTACTAGCATATGATAGTGGGATAAAGTATGACTGCTAATTTGTATTTCACTTGCACTCTCTATAAAGATATAAAGCTATAAAGGCAAAACAACCTATTGATGTTGATAGTATAGAGTAAGATAAACTGTTTAGTTTAACACTCAGTAATGCAATAAACAAGTGTAAGAAAGTGCACACCCCCAAAATCACCCCCTCCCACCCCCCACCCTCAAAGACCATAACATAATAAACTCTGAATACTGGCCAGTGCCAGCAAAGCATCAAATAGCCAGAACCAGAGCAGGGCTGCTTTTAGTGGTCTAGGATTTCAAGGCTAAAAATGTTAGGCAGGAATTCCACCAACTTACTTGTATATATATAAAGATCAAACGTGTGGCTGAATTGTGTTGGATAATGTAAAATAAAAAATGAGGTGGGGTGGGGGGGGCTGGCTGGTGAAGGCCTGCAGTGTATGGTTGGTGTGTGTGTGGTGTGTGGTCCGAGGGGTTCCGCCACAGCTCCTTCTTGGGAAAGGGGGGGGGGAGAGAGGGGGGGCTCCCTTGGCATGGCCAGACACCGTTGTTTGCTCAGCTGGGCTCAGCAAGGCCTCCAAGTGTGTGTGTGTGTGTGTGTGTGTGTTTCAAATGAGGGAGTGTGAGGCTACACACACACATACACATATGCACGCTCGCGCCCGCTCCAAAAGACAAAGTAATAGCAAGCGGAGGCTTAAGCACATGCATATACAGTGGACACCCTGCTCCCAGCCACACTCCTGGCCTTAAAGCCGTGTTTATTTTAGTAACAGGCTGTGGCAGGGAGCTTATTCTACTAGGGCATTGAGTAACAACGGCTATGCTTACTCTTCCTTACAAGTGCAACCGCTGGCCCGATGTGTGCCCATCGCCCCCCCACCCACCAGGACGTGGGGTGGAGGGGGGCACCTGTCTCGGCGAAGCGGCAGAACTCACACCAGGCTGTGACACAAGTGGCAAGTGACGTTCCTCTGTGAAACACGCTGAGCGGTTTGGCTCGGCATAGCCATGGCAGAAGACAAAGCAAGCAGCTCAACGGTGATGAGGGGGGGCTGACTTGACTGGAGGGAGCCCTGCAGAATACTCACACAGGCCTCGTTTGCCCCACGTTCCCCTCAGGAAGCTAGCAAACCACCTCTTGACAAAGTCCTTTTTTTTTTTTGTGTGTGTGTGTAAACGCCTTTTGCGGTGGCCCAAGAGCGTGAGGGCGGAACATGCCTTGGCCCAACAGTCCCCCAACAAGGTGGGTGGCTTTCCATCGGGCGCCCAAGGACCCAGCAGCTACACAAACACTCTCCGGCTCATTCGGTCCGGCTGGATGCGGTCTGGCCCGCGTGGCCCAGACAGCACCCGTGGCTTTGACTCGATTTGCTGCCCCCGTCGCTGCGTGGCTCCCGCTCTCCCTCGGAAAATATTAAAATCCTGGAGTGAAAACATGACCCCCGGTCTGTGTGCTCTATGTCCTGGTGGACATAAATCTTGCTTTAAGGAGGCCTCTGTTGGGACATGCGAGTCGGATGCGCTCCTAGTTTTCCTATTTCTCACCCCGAGCTCAGAACAATATTTATTTAGAACACGGGAGATGGGGAGAATGGGGGATGATGAGCTAACACAAGGAGGGCAAGGTTTCCCCACCATCTCACACAGTGATGAAGGAACTATGGGCCAATGGCCAGTGTGGCCAAGAACAGGTGGCTATAGAACTATGAGCTATTAGTGACACGTTTTAATGAAGAAAGTCGTGTTAAGGCCTTTATCTTGTATCTTGAGGACTTTAGCTCTGAACGGTACTTAGGGCCAAATCGGACATAATCTGGCTTGTTTTGTGTTTTTTTTCACATTATTGTTTGGTTAAATTCTGTGTTACACAGGTTTGATTAAAGTTTTTCTGGTTCCGTCAGACAACAAATGTACATGTTTACATTAAGGGTCCTGTAAAATGTCAGCATTTTGGATTTTGTATCCCATATCAGCATTTTGAAGTTCATCATTTACTATTCATACAAACAAAGTCCTAAATGCCTCCAATTTCAAAACTCTCAGATTCATGCAGAAAAACGACTAAAGCAACAAAATGTGGTATTCATCTTGTCTTCGCATGCCTAATCAGCCTAATTAGGAAATGTATGCAAATTAAGATGATTAATGGAGGGGTAATGAGGACCCGGTGATGAGGGGGAGAAATAACATTCTTCAAAAGTTCCTTCTGACAAGAAAAATGGATGGCATGCAAGGAACCTGCCAGAAGCCTAGCAACCTCATGGGTATCATTAATTAAGGAGACATCAGATTAGGCATTGGTGGGTTATTTTATGACGGGGGATTAGATATTTTTATTAGTATAAGAGGCTGAATTAGGAAGAGAATAAGGACTCTTATTACCACTAACAGGCCAGAACTGTTTGTCCAAGACCCAGGCGCTGAAGTTTTCCCAGAACATCTGTGCTGTTTTATGTTCAGAACTGCCTACAATCTAATATCTATCCTCATCAAGATCATTGAAATGTGGGAAAAAGAAGATTTCTGGGAACAAGCTCCTTGTTTCCATTTCATGACACTAATGCACATCTTAATAATGTTTATATTTTGCTCCCAGCTGAGGTGGGCCAAAATGCAACACCAAAGAGCCACAAGATGAGAATCAGTTCTCAAAGTTTTTCACTGGATTTCTAACCTACTGTATGGGATTACAATCTTTTTTTATTGCTTTTTTAAATATTAAAGGCCGTCCAAAAGTCTGTCCATATCATAAAAATAGCTGGAAGTCACTGAGGTGAAGAGAGAAGCTGAAGGTTCTGGAGGAGGGGTTACAGGATGTTGTTACAAGGTCACTGTATACCCTTGGGGTCACATCTGAGATCAGCACTCTGGACCTTGAGCTGAACCCAGGGGAAAACCACAGAGGGTTCCACTGTGGATAAGGCTGTCGTCCTCAGAGAGTTGACGGTGGGAAATGATATTACTGAAATACAGCAAGGTGAATGGACAATTCAAGAGCTTTAGAAAGGAGAGGCTTGGTTCCTCTTATTAGAGGTTTGGAATGCTCTCTCGTTCGAGGCTTTGTGATCATTATCCAAGTCAAGGTTGTGGTCTGGCCCAAAACCACACCGTGCCGTCTTCAGGTATTTCCCCAGAAACCTCCCCCTACACCTTCAGTATGTCAACATGGCCTCAGAGAAAGCAATACAGCTAATGGAATGCCATGGGGTCATTTCCTAACATTTCCACAAGAAAACGCTGGATGTTTATGAAGACACAGTGCCTGCTGGGAGGACTATTTATTTTCCCGACCATTCTGCAGAGAGTATTCTGGCCCTTCTCCTCCGTGACTCTCACTCAACAGCCATCCATTTGTGTGCCACAGGGTTTATTTATACATTACAAACCTTCATCAAGGCTAATTTGATGGGGGTAGCAAAGAGGGAAAAGGGGTACCGATACACACAAAAAATTCTTATGAAAACGCAGCTGCTGCGAGAAGCCGATTCTGTCTAACTAAAAAGACGTCCTGCGAGAAGTATCTTAGAATAATATACAAGAGCGTAGAGGGGTCACGAGGAAGGTCCTGCCCATAAATATACAGCAAATTCTTCAGTCGCACACACTGTGGTGGGATATGGCAAAATACAATTGCGGCAACTGTTCAAAAACTGTCTATTTACATGGCATTGGCACGGACAACAGTCCAAGGATTCCAATGAGGCATGAAAGACAAAGAACATGATGTCCTGAGAACAAAACTGCATATGATGAATTTCATAAGAATTCATAAAAAAGAAAAAAGCAGGGCATTTAGATAAATAAAAAACCCGCATAAAATTTTTTTTAAAATGAATCGCCTGCTGAAATTTCAAACCCGTCACGCCACATGGGATATGGAAACTCAATATTTACATTTTTAAACCTCCTTGTTTTGCTGTGATTATGAGAAACAATTGACTCCATTACATTGACCCCTGCACTCTTTCATGTCAGGAAGGAAATCATTATAGTCTGTACAGCTGACGAGACAAGTCCAATAATAGAGGAGGTTGGGGAGGGGGGGTCCTATTTGGTAAAAGTATATCAGACCATTGTGGAGGCAAGCAGAGGGCTTCAAACTGCCAACGCAGAATTAGGGCCTTGGAACGTCTGCAAACTGAGGAGGCTGTATTAAAGTCAATTAGGATCAACCGTGATGGATGTGTGCCGGATGCATCAGCCCAAAACCTTAGAGTAGCTGTCTGCAGTGAGAAAACAGCCTCATTATTTTACAGTGAGAGATTAAAGAAAGACCTGGACAGAGATCATTCCAACGGACCTCAAGGTGTTTCAACACACAAGTGTGCAGATTAACACTACTGAGGCTGTGCTGACAACCTTGCCGAAGTGAATGACGAGATCAGGGGATAGGACAGGTTTAGCAGGGGGGGGGGGGGGTCGGAGGAGAGGTGGGGCTTTCTGCGTGAGTGACAGTCCAGAGCGGTGCATTCATTAGCGTGAGGGTGGTCAGCTAAGCAGGGAGGTAGCAGGGAGAGTATGCTTTGGCAAATCGGACCACCCAAAACAGCCCCCGCGACTGCCTCTCTGCGCCGCTGAGGCTCAGGCCCAGGCGTCAGGCTGCACACAGACTCACACTCCAAATATCTACAGTGAGGGAGGTCGCTCTCTGGCTGATGGATACGCCGGAGATACGCCGGCATGTGATTGGGGGGAGGGGAGGGTGTGTGATGTGTCACCCTGGAGGGACTCTGGGGCGTGGTCGTTTGAGTCTGAAAATTCACCCCCCCAAAAAATAAAAATGCAAAAATAAACAGTACACTCTGATAATATGGACCGCCTTTACCTTAGATTATGGCGTGCATTCACCGTGTCATTGTTTAGACAAACATATGCAACGTCACATCATTTATTTCCACCTAGAGTTGTATTCATTTTTGGCTGAGATCTCGTATGGACGATGGGAGAGTAGAACCACTGCATGGCATCTTCCCCACCACATCCCAAAGGCTTTCAATGGGGCTAAGGTCAGGATTCTGTGGCAGCCAATTCATGTGGGAAAATGATTCCCAATGAATCCCAAATGATTTCCTCATGCTCTCTGAAGCACACTATAACAACTTGAGCCCGATGAATCCTGGCATTGTCCTGGAATATGCCCATGCTTCAGAGAAGAAATCCATCCATTGATGTGATAACCTGATCATTCAGTAAAATCAAGTGCTCAGCTGTCTTCATTTTATTGCCACATAACATAACATCGCTGCGCTGACCTCACCATTTGATGCAACCTCAGATCAAAACAATGCCTGCGTCCAAACAATGACCAACGTTAAGAGGCCAACAGGCCAACACAAATATGTAATAAACAATACACTGGAACATGTTTCTTTAGTGACTAAGGAAATCATTATTTTGCCTGGTTTGAGTTCCGGGTGTAGGCTACACGTGGCAGAATAGTGTAAAAAGTTTGCCATTGTGAAAGCTTTTTCCCACAGACATACAAAATTCACAGCATCGCAGTAGGCCTAAGCTACAGCCAAAATTCTATTAAGCAAGTTTAAGCTATTGTTTGTCTCTCCGAGCCTTGAAAAACTAGCTTATCTATGCTCTAGACATCAGACATCTTGATAAGTGTGTGTCATTTGTGTGCGGTCTCTATGATGTCATGCTTGTTTAGTTGTTATTCCTTAAGCTTCACTGAAAGGGAACAGGGTTTTTGTTAGGTGGGCTTCAAGGAATTTGCAATTACACCTCAATTACCAATATCTTACTTTTGATACTAGCATGTTTTGCTTAAGGTTTTGAAATGTTGGGGAAAATTGAAACCCAGAGAAACACTTTCCAGAAACAAGATTCGTGGAGCAGATGAGGCTTATCATAGGTTCTGACTCATGACAGAGGCATGAATGAAATCAGAACGCTCTTCAGGCTGACGTTGCCCTCTAGTGGAGCGGGATGAGAACTACATCTGTGGATGTGGCTGTACCTACCTGTTCTTTAGACTTCTGTGATAAAGGTGAGGATTCATAATCTTTCTTAGTCTCCAAAATCTTTTTCACAAGACCACCTGCCAAAAGACATAAAATAAATTAGATAGTTGTATTGCAAAGAAAATGTATATACATTGAAGTATAAAATGTTTTTCTATTCTAGATTAAAGAACTAATTAAACTACCGTGTTTTTCTTCCCCATCAAGGACCAATGAAGCATCCTTTTAGGAGAAACACAACACCAAATTATTTCCCAGTTCACCAACAGACTTGCTAGAGGCCATCCTTTGTAGCCTTACCGCGTCCAACCCGGGCATGTCTGGGGCCAGAGGGATGGCCTCTTCTACGAGAAACTGTTCATCATCATCCGCCTCATCCTCAGACAGCTTCTTTCCCTCCATTATAACGGCAGCTGAGGGCTTGACACTGGCAAGCCTGGGAGAAGCACCATATAGAATTAACATGTGACATTTATGCAAAGTGTGTAACAGTGGGAAATAACACCGCTAACCCCACAAGATACATTTAGCATCAAAGTCAAATCCAAAGAAGCTAATTTGCTGACCCCCACCCTGCTAGAAACATTAGCCACTGTCCAAATACAGAGTGGTCTTTCTTTGTGTGGTTTGAGGATAGGTGCCAGATTAATTTAGTCGCCCCACTTCCACACCTCCTGTTATAATTGATGGCATTAAGTGGGGGGAGGGGGCCACCTTTCAGCTGGAGTCGTGTCAGTATGGCTCTCCTGTTTCTTGACCCGGGGGGGAGCGGGACGGGCACTGCTCGGCCTCGGGGTGCGTCTATTGCTGTGGGTGGCACACAGAAAATATACATACATTATTTACAAGCCTAGACCATAGAACTATATAGGTACAAACAGGTCATGCTGATAGAGTATACAGAAATGTAAAAAACAACATTATTTATGAAGGTTAAACGCTTTTCAGCTTTCAACTTATTTCATTGCACTAACACATCTTCCATTGTATTACCACTACTATCATCACTACAACTAACTAGCAATGCTTGATAGTATGAAGGATGGTCATTTGAGGGTTGTTCTGCATGTACTTTTTTCCTAAATAATTTCTGAAATGCAGCAGCATATGTGTATTAAGCAGTACTAAGCAGCTAGCAGAATAATAGCTATGGTTTTAAAGGTTCTGAAGTGTATAATGAATGTGACTGGATATACTAGTAAACAGGAAACTGACTATATGGGTATTGGGTGTGTGGTGGAGGTGCTCTGACCTGTGGGCCATGCTGGACGGCCCCGTGGAGCCTGTGTCATCTCCGTTCATCAGGGGGACGGGCCGCTCACCCAGGGGAGTGTCTCCATCTACGACAGGACACCTAGGAGTTAGCTCTACATTTAGGCTAGTTGTTAGCTCTATATTTACAGTATCTCTGGCTGCTGCAAATCCTCCACACAATCATTACAAATAGCCAAGCTCTCAAAATCTGTTTGACACTACTTCTTTAAGCTGTGCACTCTAACATTATAAACAACATGAACGGTGGCATCTGCCTTATGCTTGCTTTCCTTAAGATACTTCCTTAAGAGTTTGTACTGCCATCTAGTGGTGTAGATGCAGCAGTGCCATTGTTCACTCTATGGAGAGTGAGGAGTGATGGCAGCATGTAGTTATAATTATTGTCTCCCTTTGGCAATCATGGTATAATTATTAGATTAGCTGGAAATAGATGTTTTTATGTCTTGCGTGAGCATTATTAACCAAGACTGTAGTAGACTACAACTGCACATGACAAGACGGGTTTATCTGAGATTTCTTGTTGTAGGCTTACGGGCAGCGAAAAGCGCTCTTTTACTATTTTGTGTCGGCAGATTGTTTACTATGATACATGTTGGCATAAGAAATTCGCTGGAAAGAAATATTCGTATATCATTTTTTCTAAACGTTTTACACTCTACTTGTGTTCTCTGGGAAAACAAGACGGGGGGCTTCCCTATGGCATTTCCTTGTTGTTCAGGCAGCAACATGTGGTGATTTGTAATACTATTTTGTGTCGGCAGATTGTTTCCTATGTTATATGTTGGTGTAAGTAAGAGATTAGCTGGAAATAAATATTTCAAGCTCATTTCAAAATGTTTATACTCAATCTGTGTTCTTATTCTGGCGCATGTCATGGCATGACACTTCCGCATATTGGGGGTTCGCATTAATCGCTTGCGCAGTCAACGCGCACAAGTATAGAAGTATAATATGTTGAAGCTACGCCGTAGCCGACACAATAGGCTAGACATAAGCTCGACACATAAGCATAAATGGGCCTTACGACATCCATTGCTGTCTCTAGTGGGCTTCAGTGAACAGGCCTATCACACAAGCAGTCAACACACACATGTCCGTGCAGACAGAACATTTTGGAGGTATGCTTGACGATATTTACGTCACGTGCACAGCCCGCGGACGCAGAAAGTATATCTGGGCCTTAAGAGTTGACTCTCCATCTCACATGAGTGTACATCATTTTAAATATATTTAAGACAGTAAACATTCAATTTTATGGTTTGTTTAAGGCACCTTAAACTCTGTGCCAGATATGTGTGGGTGTTTGTGTACCATTGAATCACTGATATAATGACTTACCTCCTTCACTGTCAGATTCTTCTGTTGAAAAAGTATGAATATACAATAGATTAATATATAAGTCGCTCTTCCTCCCTTTCAATACCATTTTCAATGTATGTTGATTCATTTCTTCAGCTGTTGCTAGATACTTTTTGATCCTCTGCTGGCTAAAACAATTGTACTAGAAGAATGAAGAGCATAAATTCTGTGATCTAAGAAATCCCAAAAGCGCTAGACCACTTCTCTAACATTTAACTGAATGAATAGCAGCAGATTGCATTTGCTGGATTATTTTAGAGGGACAATTGAGAAACAGACAACTAGCATTACCTTGACCTCCAACGTTGGGTCTGCGCCTCTGTCCCTTGGCTGATGACGGTCGAGGTAGGCCTATCCTGGATGGACTTTCAGACTGGGAGGGCATAAAGACAAAGAGAAAACATTTCCATTAAGAAGCCTTTGTTTAAGCCCTTGTAGGGAAGATAGGAAAAGCATTGCTCCAATAGAGTAAACATCTACATTATAGATGTTTTCTATAAGCCATTTAAAGCAGTGAGACATGTATACACAATCATGTCCTCGTGCAAACTAAATAACTTAATATTAGGAAAGAATTGTAAAATACACTTAACTCGAGGTAAACAGAAAAAGCAATATATTATTGATTTTTCTGTTTACTATTTTGTATACAAAACATTGTTTCCTGGTTGTTACCTGGTTCTCTACTGCCTCTGCTGGCTATATAGGCACAGAACACAGTTATAGGAGAAACTTTAAAGAACCCCATTTGTAATTAATAAAATATATGAAAGCTCTTACACACACATGCTAGAACTAAGCCATAACTAGCACTGCATCAAGCCAGCCACCACCATAGCAGAAGAATACACACTGCACTAAGCACTACACATTCCGTTTTATTGGTTGTGATTTACAGGGGTTTCTGTACCTCTTCAACTGGATTTGGTACCTTTACGGGATGAAAGGCAAAGTATTAGCAAGTAGCTAACGAGTAAGCAAAGACAGGTTTCTAATTATGTAAGCTTATAAAAACAATGATTCATTGGCAACCAACCAACGTAACTGATATTCACAGAGGTGCCTTCTACATCTATGAATCAACCAACAAAAAAGAAACAACAAACTGTTTACTGGAATGTGCCTACTTGACTCTACAAGCAGAAACTTTCTCTACGAGACATACAGGCAACAAAGATGAAAGCGAAGGGAGGAGATATGTACTGTATGCACATATATACCTCAGATGAATCAACTTCAGCCTAAGAAAGAAAGAGAAACATGAGAGATGCTGTCTCGAATGGATCTCTAGAGACAGTAGGCTAACCAGGGAGTCAGGCAATTTTGTAGTGCATCTCAATCTAAAATATGACCTAGTACAATTTACGATAATACATCCCTTGCGTACATTATCCCACGATACCCTGCAAAAGCAAGGGCAAAGACAGTGCCTGCCTACAGTATACTGAGGTAGTTTTTGAGTGATTTTTCTAAAATCACATTCTGCTTTAGGGAATAGTTTTAGAGTGCTGTCCACATTTTTATATGACAATATATTTCCTAGTTTATTATACAGTCCATTATATTATGACCTGTAATGCATCATAAAAGTCGTGCACTACCGTACATCGGTGGCATACAGACATAAAGTAGGTCACAGAAAAGTCCTATAATGTCTAGCAGGTTTTAGAGGTTGATACAATTCCTTATAACACCTGCAGACCTACTCTGATCTGAGTTAGGTAATTAGCCCCTCACAGTCCTAAGTGTACCAGTACAGCACTTTATTCAAGCATAGTCCGCTATCGCAAGCTTATTGTAAGGTAATATACTTTTTGTCAAATTCAGCAAATATCTCCTCGCATTTCGCTAGCTTACAGTTCTCTGTGCGTGCTGAAAATATTTTATACGATACTTCTACACAGCCCTGGCTCTGTAAATAATTGATTGTTGTTTTGGGGTTTTACTATGCTACCATAATGTGTGTCTACCTGTACAGTAAATCTGTGCAAAGCAGGCAAGTACCATAGCCTAGTTCTTAGTTTATGAATATTCCTGACTATATAGATCAGTCTCCAAAAATAGGTGAAAACCCAGTAACATGTTTTACTGAACTCGGTATGTTAATGTACAGGTGTACATAGACATTTCAGTGTATTCAGACTATCGTACCCACAGGACATATCGCTATTGAATGTCTGGCAAGTTTAGCAAAGGCACAGTTATTATCTGCTAGGCTAGGTACTGTAGGCTATGCAATTGATTTAGAGTGCCTGCTGTGCATTTCATCTTTGGCATATACAGTATAAGTCTACTGGACGGTACGGTACCATAAGTGGCTTCTCCTGCCATATGATAAACATGTTAGCTGTGTAAACGAAAAGGCTAGGCTACTGTACGTACGTAGCTTGTGTATTTAAGGAGTTTATTACCAGAGCTACAACAACGAAACGGACACCATTGCTTTAAACGGTTTCATTTAATGTATGCCCTACTATTTATTGACTGCTTTGCATGGATAACGTTCATTTACGTTACCCATTGACTTATTATTGACTATAGTATCAGTATGTGCCTATAAAGATGATTATCTGGCGCATGTAGGGTAAAAAGTGTCCAAAATGTATGAACGGCTGTCTGACCTTTTCCCCTAGTTAATATTCTATTTAGTGAACACTGTTTAGGGAATATGTGAATAAGGGAACAAGTGGACATTTCAAACATAGCCCTTGCTTTTAAGTAGATCACAAAATTCCAAACAATTAGTCACCAACAGTGGAACAAATCAAGCCCATTGTCTTGCTAGGTTGAAACTAATATTAGCACATTATCATGAAACTTGGGTTTGAAATAAGCCTTGTGTCAAAATGACAAATTAGGATTGTGAAAATGGTCTTATCTCAGACAATATTGGGGCTTTCAAATGTATTTCAGCCCTTTCCATATTGTGATGTACGTAGGGAACTCACTGCTGGCACGGGTTTGGCTGGTTTGCTTGGCTCTTCTGCATGCACTTTGTGTCTGGGTTCTTCCGAGACCCTGGACTACAGACAACACAAAAGAAACGACTGTATAAGACTACATTAAGGAACCATGTAGCCATTAGAACCATTAGAACTTCACTAGAACACAGCGGAGCTGACATCAGGGCCTCCAGCTGTGCGTGGAGTTAACAAATACACAGTACCTTCCGGTCTACTTTCTCTAGAGCCTTGACTCCTTTCTCCTTTGTCCTCTCCTCGCCATCTTTGCGCTTCTCTCTGTCCTTGTCCCGCTCTTTGTCTCTCTCTCTCCGCTTGTCCCTGTCTCTCTCCCGTTCTCGCTGGGAGTCTCTGGTCTTGTCGACCTCCTTCCCTCGCTCTTGGCCTCTTTCTCTCTCGCTCTCTCGCTCCTTCTCCCTGTCCTTCCTGTCCCGCTCGCTGAGACGCCCCTTGTCACGTTCGCGGTCCCGGCTCTTGTCCTGGTCTCGGTCGTTGTCCTTGTCTCGGCCCTTGTCTCGGCCCTTGTCTCGGCCCTTGTCCCGGTCCTTGTCTCGGTCCTTGTCCCGGTCCTTGTCCCGGTCTCGGTCCTTTTCTCGGTCCTTGTCCCGGTCCTTGTCCCGGTCCTTGTCCCGGCCCTTGTCCCGGTCACGCTCACTACGATGGTGCTTGTCAGAGCGTTCTCCCTCCCTGCGCTGGCTCTCCTGTTCTCTGGCCTGGTCTGGGTCCTTGTGGTCGTGGCTTCCCCTGCGCTCGGTGATCTGCTTCTTCTCCTGCTGGAACATGGACACAACACACAACATCTACTGCACTGTACTGTACTGTACCTGTGGGGACCAGTTACATTCTATTGCAAAACACACGCTGTACTTCAACCAAACCATATCTTTGGTTAAAAAAAATATTATATATAATATAATATTATATATATACACACATACATACATACACACACACACACCATTATTCTAAATATATTTTAAATGTATATAAAATATACATTTAATATTATAAAATAGATATTTAATAAATACATAAATTAACTAATTTAATTAAAATATACAAAACAAAACAAAAAAATACATTCATTTATATTAAAATGAAATATAAAGATGTTATCTCACTCCACAGAGCCAAAAAGGGTTTGTTGTGGCACAAACAGCACAGGGCTATAGACTATGCTAGGCTTTGAGTGGGCCTACAGACCTGGATGGAGGTCACGCTAACCTCTCTGTCGTGCTGCCGTTCACGTCCCTCCCTGTTCTCCTTGTCCTGGGACCGGGAGGTGCTGGCCTTGGTCTTAGGGTCTAGCTTGTCTCCTGCCAGCACTCGCTTCACTGCATCCTCACTGGACATCTTGAGCAGCAAATGGTTACAGGTGATGATACGTAAGAGCACACTCTATTGGGGATAGTGTGTACTGCAGCATTAAAAATACACTAAATAAGCTATCGTCTATATCCTCTGGAACACAATAATGAACCAAATGTAACTAATAATAATTTCACATCTATCACGTCTCTCTCGACACAGAACCTATATTAAGCTATATAGTCAAAAGCTTTACTAAACAACATCACAACAAGACCATTTTCCCACTGGCATTAAGAAGATATTGTACCTCAAGGGTACAATTACAATATTCTCAACGGGTGAACAGCTCTCCTTGGAGAGGTCATTTTATCCAGAGCATTGCATTTTCTTGTGCACAATACCACAGTGAAACTGTGTAGGCATTGTCGCTGATATCGATTTGGCTGACATTTGTATTAAAAAAAAAATCAATAAAAAAAGAATTATATTGGCCTGGCATGAGTAATATTTCACTTTGACAAAACATTTTGAGTCGATGTAAAGCTGCATTGATTAAAAGGTCAATGATAAAAAACAAAAAGGTGAGGTGCAGTAAATGAATCATGTTAGATGTCTTTCAATTTTCCCATGCACTCCGTTAAAGAAAAAAAAACTCCAGTTGTGTTGGATAGCAACAATGTGTGTTGAGGTGAATGGCGCCAGTGTGTCCTTTCAGGCGGGCCGACCTTGTTGAGACAGCACTTGGCCATAGCCTGCAGAAGTTCGTTGGTCTTCTCTGGTTCGTGGCCGGCCACGATGCGTGCTGGCTTGGCCGCCATTGACTCCCCACTCACCAGCATGACCACGTCGATAGCCTTCTGGAGGAAGGCTATCTTGGAATCCTTATCCTAGAAGAAAGAAAAAAGAAAGAAACCCAGATTTAAATAATTTCCCACCCTGAAATGCCACAAAGTTCTATTTATTTTTCCTTAGGGGTTCCTATGTTCATCGTTGGGGGATGTCAGAGAATGGTCCAGGCATGACACAGTCATTCTTTCAAGTGGTTTGTGTGATGTGTGTGCATGATGCCATGCAATCGGAACTCACACACAACACACACACACCACGCACACGCACACACACCCAGTGACCCGCCTAAACAGCGCATCTAGTGTATCGCCATGATCTAAATAATAGCCAAGTGTGTAATATGAAGCTGCTACGACAACCTGGCTCCTCTTGTTAGTGACCTCTTATCTGGCAGGCCATTATAATGTCCCAGACACGCCGTTTTGGAAGTTGGCACATAAAGCACATGTTTGGGTCACCGGCTGTTGTCGCTGTTGTCGCTGATTACTAGCATCCCATCTCAACAATGCAAACATAAAACAGAGATTCGATTCTGCCTGCTGGAGCTATTAAGTTAAGAGTCATATTAAAAACCAGATTTCGTTCTGTGACTGCAAAAATACATAGTCCACATTAGAAGTACAATCGCATATGAGCTAAATACAAGGCCTATATGCCTATAGGGATCTGTATAGGCATAAATTGTATAGGCATAAATACAAGTTAAAGCGGGAATATTCTCTCCATCCATACATACAGTACATATTCATGCATCCATCCACTACATTCACACACAGTATATACCCCATTACTTAGTAAACAACACTGCAGCATTCGAAGGGTCCTGGAGACCGATAACGCAGGTCTGTTACGTCAGTGCATGTATGGAGTGCAGGCTCGGCTAAGTCCGTGGCGTCAATTCACTCCGTCTAAACATCGCTCGTCTTAGAAAGGGTTGTGCTAACAATGGGAAGGCATGCGACACGAAATGAACTCAAAGTTCAAAAGTTCAGACGTTTATCTTCCTTAATTTGATGCAATGTGAAATGAAGATGTGCCAAAACATGGACCTGCATCTGAAATCAGCTTGTGTAACATCCATGCTTGTTCCCGTTTGTACGGTATAGATTCGGGGTCAGCGCTCACACAGACAGCAGATCTGACTTGTGACACCCTGACAGGCTTTCTGTCATGCCTTGCCAGGTCCACTGGCTCAGAAAGAGGTTGTATCAAACATCCAGGTGTGTAGGGTTACACACACAAACACACAATGTGTCAGTGTCAGAGGGCCACTGCCTAGACACATTGTATGCGCAGATAAACATTCACACAAATACAGAGGGAGAAAACCACGGAAATAATAACATGCTACTATTAAGGGAAGGATCATTAAAGCAAAGCAAGATACACTTATTAATAGTCAATTTGTGGTTTGGTAAACTCATTTCTCTATTATCTTAAATATAAAGTTAGAGTAAAACGTTTGCCTAATGGGACATGATGAGGCCATCTTACCTTGACATTATCTGACTTCATCTCATTCTCTCCATAGAGGCCTTTCATGAAACCAGTGGTCTTGATCACCTAAAAGTGATGGAAAAACACATTTCCCAAAACAGGACCGCACTCTTATTTACTGTTGTTCAATTGCAATACATTCAGGTGGGTAATATACACTGTAGTTTAAAAATATGGGATGCTTCACCGATATCGGACATAATCTACATCGGTACTGGCCGATGTTTACTTCAATCGGCCTATTGACAAATAAGATATCCAATGATCTCTAATAAGTCTAATCAGTATACAGTACCAACCATAATAGTCACTGGCTCGACTCTGGCATGGCGTAAGAAGGCAACAGGTGCTGTGCATATGTGGTTTGTTTTCAAATAAAAGTCAAAGAAAATGTTGGACATGTGGGAACATTTCACCAACATTGATATCGACATTGGCCAAAATTTTATTTTTAACATCAGCCCAAATTTTCACAATTGGTGCATGCATCCCTACTAAAACATTGTATGGACATTTTGTAATAGCTTTTTCTGTGAAGCAGCATTGTTATTTTAATGTATGTTGGACATTATCAGTGATGACTTATTGATATTGAGTCTTGTATTTTGCTAATCCAAAAATCCAAAGCCATGTCATGTCAATATACCCACCCAGTAACACATACAGTATCATACTAACACATAAATAACAGCAACACACAATGGTTTTTGACACTGCTGCAATCTGAAGACATGTTTAGCTAAAAGCAGAACAGGCGTGACACATGCAAAGACTCTTTACTGAATATACATGAGACTACAGTGAAAATTTAGACTTTCCAAAAGATGGAAGGAACACTCCTACCTTTAGATGAAAATGCAAAATAGATAAAGTTGCTTGGCTCCTATGTAAAGATAGGCCTAAGTGAGTTCATGTGTACTACGCTAACAATAATTTGTACCCATTACAGTTAAACTACATTAAATCATTACTCTGACTCTAAGCTGATAGCGAGTGAAAAGGTAGCAAGACCTTTTTATTTCGGTTTTAGTTATTTCAATCACATATCAAATGTGTATTTGGC
This sequence comes from Forbesichthys papilliferus, assembly GCA_025399855.1. Taxonomy (NCBI): domain Eukaryota; kingdom Metazoa; phylum Chordata; class Actinopteri; order Percopsiformes; family Amblyopsidae; genus Forbesichthys; species Forbesichthys papilliferus. Next base: position 18,752 of record JAODOY010060778.1, read on the forward strand.
AATGTTGCCTGCAGACTGCTTAGTCAGATCTATAGATAATACCTTTTCTGTTTACAAATATTCTTACTGGATAATAGATGCTCTTTGGTAGTGTGGCACAGACCCAGTCACTTTCAACCTTTTAGGCTAAAGTACAAGTCTACTAGTCTTTCTCTGCCCGACTATTGCTCTCAAATCAATTTATTTAACTGAGATTACAGTCTGGAGACCCTGTTTGCATTAGTGTTCAAAGAGCCACCCTGCTGGTGTGTGTTTCAAAATGGTGGAGCTAGAGGAGGGGATCAAAATAGTTGTAGCAACGCCGATTGTTTCAGCGCTGTCCAATAGTTCCAAAATTAACCAGAGGTCTATGCCCAGTAGGAGGCAACAATTGCAATCACTTCCCAATGGAGGCTACAAGTCTACTACCGGCTCTCAAATAGGTAACCACACATAGGCATACCTGAGTGAATGCATGCTGCACAACAAATGTGTGTTAATTTCACATTCATGGTATTATTGTTGGGTGCAGGGTATTCCACACAATTAACATACTATTTACTATCAAGCCAATAGTGTAGTAGGCCTAGCTAGCACTTGGTTAATAAAATGTTCTTTCTGTGACTGACATCAACTTGCTCTTGGCTGTAGTAGATCCATATGGTGTTCCACTCAGATACAACAAATTATAACTATTTGTTTGCAAATAAGAGAACAGAAGATTTTCTGACGTAATAACGTTTAGCTTGAAAGGGTATTATAGCTGACAGCATGAGCTGATTGCAACTACATATAGTCATATTGTAACCAGGCTATACGGTACCGTAGTATTCTGTACCGTAGTTCTATGCCTATAGCATGCCTAAATAAATACGCCTACAGTAGCTACAATCTACAGTAGTCACCAGTGGGTAGCAACTCATATTGCAACATTTGACCAAATAGACAACTATGTGTACATTACCGGTGCTGTATTTTGAGAATAGTGAAAATGCTTTGCATCCTTAAAAAGGTAAAAGGCCATCAGTTTGTAATGATTGCGCTTGTTATGAAACTACAGCTGAATTTGGGGACTCACTCAGGTCAATGTGACATTGACAACGAAGAGGAGTTTGTACGTTAGTTTTCAGTTATGTAAACCACATAATGTTGCTCTTATCTACCGTAAAGTATCGTACAATAAGACTGTACGGTACGGTACCTAGTATGTTGGTGTGAAGTCGTGCTTAGCAACGCTTCGACGATAAAGGCATGATGGTCATTGGTATGGTAGTTACAAAGGTATATAGCTGGGTAACCCAGCAGCCACTTATTTACTTATGAGTAATGTTGCCGTATTAAACGCAAACAGACAAACGTTTCACAAAAAACGATCAGAATTCTACTTCAGCTATATAAATCGATGTATACAGTACAGTACGGTACCCTACTGGTAGGCTAGTGTTCCATATGGTACGGTATAGTAGTTTAACTATACGGAAGGCACATAAAGCGACGACAGTAAGCTAATACCAGTAAGTACGGTACGTTATTCGTTTGATACTGTACCAGTACTGTACTCAAAACACAAACTCAATGAATTTACGTCATGCTAGCCAAATGAAACCATAAAGGTCGCATGCATCGCCATGGTAACCTGGAGTGGTGTTAAGCTAACAGCTAATGTTAGCTGCTATTGAGTCTCACCTCACTGAAGATATCATGAAGGTAGCGGAACGGCGGCTTGCTCAGCAGTTTATCCGTAAGCGGTGGTTTCTTTATCACTCTTCCTAGCGTATCCTGTGTCTTTTTCACTACGGCCCCGTTCATGGTGGCAGTTCAAATATAATGATTATAAAAAAGTTAAGTTTACCTAACGGAAGTAGGTGAAGCCTGACGATCCCGTTTGTTGCTATGTCAATACTCTGCAATCCCACAGTGCATCATTAATGAAGACTGCGCATGCGCCAATGGTTCACGGTTGCTAGGCACACCGTCTTCAGCCCATGACAACTACTAACAATAGTTAGGATCACGCACGCTAGCGCGCACACAGCTTACACCGTGTCCTAACTGGATGCGACAGCAAGAGAGCGTCCGACGCGTCCGACGCTCACTCGCGTCGCATCCAGTTAGGACACGGTGTTAGAGAGGTCTAGTTTTGGCATTTACGGTAGCTATTTGAAGCAGTGTCGTGGGTGAAAATATTTCTTGACATATTGACAATGTAGGATAGATACAAATAAATATGTAAACTGCCAGTGTCATAGGACTGTAAAAAGCCAGTCCAATCATATAACAATCGAATCAATACTTTTCAACTAGAAATTGACTGACATTTTCTTTACATGGAGATAGGAAGGAACACCACTTCCTAGCCCTTTTCCAAAAGTTGTAACAAAGATGCATTTTATCATAGGCCAATTAGCCATTGGCTCATTAATATGTATCAGATTTTAAGACACACCACTCACACCCAGACCTCTTGGTGTGAGAGAAGCACTGACCTGGAAATTATCTGTGTTGTCAGCCACATATGAGTTTCTAGACAAACAGTAAGCTTACATTTAGTTGTATCTATTTCATTATACATTATTTTTATTTTAACACATTTTTTTCACAAATAACACCAAGAACATGGCTTGTATGTGTATGTATTTGGGAATAGAGCTAAAAATTATATAGAATAATTTTAAAATCCTAAAATTATATAGGACGCAGGCTGTTTGTAGGTTAGATCTTCATTGACTTTATCAGAGAGGAATTTAACATGTTTGACAGGTTTCTATATTATTGTATTCCAACCCTTATAGGTCCCTTCAGACAAAACAATACACTACATACGGTATATAGAAAATTGTGAATTTTATCAACTTTTTTTTGTAAATGTTTTAACCTTAAATTAAATACTAACTTTAGTGGGAGTATAGTAGCCTACTGTAAGGAATGTTCGGCATCAGTAAAGATTTGATCCCAAACGATTTGTGGGTGTGTGTGCGTGCGTGTGCATGTGTGCGTGTGGGTGCACTGACAATGAAATCCTCCAGTTATGCCATTCCTATACCTGTTTGGCTAGTTCTGCAGTTTTTTAGAAGTGCAGTCACATAAGAGTAGTAGAAAAGCAAGTGCAGGTGAAGAAGGTTTCTTGTTGTACAAGGTAAGAAAGTGAAATGGCTGCTTTTTCCCCTAATTGTGAATTTTTTTCTGCAAATATAATGTTTGTTAGTGAATGTAGCGGATTCTATTTGATAGTTGTGGAAGTGTTTGTTATTTTTAATTCAAAGCTATTTCACAACTTTGATTTAACACGTGTATTTTGAAAATGCAGTTTTAATTATTTAAAACAAGTGTCTAATATGTATGTGCAGATAATGTATAAGTAAAATATTTTTATTTTAAAGTGGCTGTATATGCTTATAAAGATAATGAATACTGTGGTATGCTATTTGATTAGCCCATTCTGTTTTTCTTATCTTTATCATAAAAAGGGGAGACAATCAAGTTGTCAATCAGTTCAAATTAAAATTACACATAACATACTGTAAAATAGAAATCCCAATAAAAATATTATTTATAATAATTAATGAATGGCTTCATTGGCCCTGTCATATTAAAAATAGCTTGATTAGCTTGTTTGGTGAGTTTAGATAGCCTGGCATGTTAATGTATGCACCTCCCATTATGCTAGCCATAGGCAAACCAGTGATTGTCAGACACTCTTGCTGAACTTGCTGAAACATTTTTCTCAGGATTGAAAAATGGCAGGCTGGGCCTTGTTCGCATTCTGTATTCTTCTCTCTGTGAGTGTTTCCACACAAAAAGGAGAAAAACTTCAGACCTTGTCAAGAGGTAGGTGGATTCATTTTTTCAGCACACATAGTGGTTCTGAAACTGTGAGTGAAGACATATTTGTCAAGATACTTTTAAGATGGTTATAAAAATAATGTTATTTAACATTTTATTTGAACAATTATCTTAAACAAAATGTTCTATTTCATTTATAGATGTTCTTAGGTAAAATAATAAAGAATATAAATAATAATAATAATAATAATAATAATAATAACTTATAAAAAAAGAATATAATATAAATATACATGAAATACATTTATTTAATGAAATAAATGATTTCATTAAAAACATATTTAGCAAATGTTGTCAGGGATGTCCTGTCAAAATTAATTTTGTGCCAGTTGTGTCAGTCAGCATATTAAAAACTAGGCTATGTTGTTACATTAAAGTGACCAAGACAACAATTCAGTAGTTTATCAATATTATGTTCACATCCTGTGATAAATGCTGTTATTTCTGTATAGGATGGGGCACTAGCATTACTTGGGTACAGACTTATGAAGAAGGACTGTCAAAGATGAAAACGAGGTAACAATGTTATTATATTAACGTTAATTAAGTGAATAATTTGATTCAATCCATTACATTCACATGTCCTAATGCCTAATTTTTATTTAATATAATTAGGCCTACTATCATCTTATTTAAGATTCCACATCAAAATCCATGCAAAAACTAAAACAATCCTTAGAAAAATGCCTGTGGTTTTCAAATCATATGCATAATTTGATATACTCTAAAATAATTATTGTCATGGTTTAGACATGTCTGGCAGCAGTTAGAGATTAAGGATCCAGTAATACTAGACTGCATATACACCCACTATTGTACCTCATGTGTGCCTGTGTTAAACTGAAATGTTAATTTTGTCTGCTTATGTTTCCACAGTGGTAAACCCCTGATGGTCATCCATCATAAAGACGATTGTCCACACAGTCAAGGTATAGCAGTATTCAGTTTACCTTTCATTATTTAAGAATATTTGTCTTTATATATTCCATATTTATCAGGTAAAACTTGTTTAGACCTGCTTTCATTAACCAATGGTAAGTGGCAGGCAAGAATAGCAACATGGTGGCATAACATGATTTTAACTTTAAATTTACCCTATGTTTTAAGACCATGAGCTAGAATGACTAAATTGTACAGCCATGTTTTCCTTTCCCAATCTTACTAAACCAAATAATCTTCATAGCACTGAGGAAGGCATTTGTTTCTGACAAGATCATCCAGAAATTGGCCAAAGAAGATTTCATAATGCTAAACGTGATGGTAACTAACTATTTTTAGAGTTATTACACAGGGCAGATAAACAGTATGTGCTGGTATTGCTGTTGCAAATGTTGAAACATCAAGATTTCTTACTAGGTAAATTTTACAAAACTCATAAGGTGATGACAATCAGAAAATCTTACTTAACCAGTCATCTAGCATTCATTTCAAGTAGTATCCACCAGGTTATGTATTCATTTAAACATGTTATTATTGTACAACTTACTGTAAATTTTCAGAACACATATGTTTCTAAATAAAATAACTAATATTATTCATTTCTCAATATTATTCAACTTCTAAATTATAAGGGGCATAATCAAAACCAGCACATAACCTTTAATATCTCGAGCTTAATATTGTCACATGAGATTGTGTTGCTAAAGGTATTGTGCTAAGTTTAAAGTGTGCTTCTTTTTTCACAGCATGAGACCACAGACAAAAATCTAGCACCTGACGGATACTATTATCCCAGAATCCTCTTTGTTGGTAAATTTGAAATACTCAAACTTATGTATACTCCTTGTGCATTGCAGGCAAGTCCAGGTGGACTTTGGAATTCAGTTCAGAATGGTGTATTAGTTCTCAAATATGCAGGATTTCTTGGATCCATGCCATGCCAACCTAACCTATAAACCGTTCAATTGTGTGTTATCCTGCCATAACAACCATAATATTAGATCAGAACTCATACATATAAAGTCTTAATGAATCATTTTGAAAAGCAAAAGAAAACACACATTTATATTGCGATTGTCATTAAAATTGAATTCTGTTGTGAAAACTTCACCACACCACCAGTTCATCTGCTTCTCCATCTCCATCTCTTCATTTTGTGTATTTATTACATTTTCTGTTTTCTTCCCACCATCTATATTAATATCTTACTTGAAGCAGTAAAAAAGCATCTATATAGGTAACATTTATAATGTATATGATCATCATTTCTGGGGACAGATCCAGCCATGACTGTGCGGGCAGACATTGGAGGGAAGTACAAAAACCGTCTCTACACCTACAAGCCAGAAGATATGTCACACTGTGAGTAGTGGTCCTCAAAGAAACATTTAGCATATGTTTAGCAAATGTTGTTTATGGTTGTGACAGAAAGATGGACAAACACTTGACATGGCTGTTTTTGTGTCTAATGTTGTTTATTCTTTCTTGTCTCTACAGTGGCTAATAACATGAAAAAAGCCAAGACTCCTCTGCGCACTGAACTTTAACTTTTTTCAGATGTGATCACATCTTCCCAATATCCAGTGGAACAACATCTTCACAGGGTCAGCGCCTTGTATCTTAACGAGTTCAGCCACTGAAGGGATCAAAAACTAAATGTTAACCAATTAAAGGTTTCTGAGCATACTTTGTAACCAAAGCCCTATTACCACTTGAATGTTTACTAGCAGTAACCTATTTAAGTATTTTTTGTATTTGAAACACAATGCCTAGCATTTACAATGTATGCAACACATACAAACCTGTTAAAATACAGGATACAAAGGTGTCTGATTTAAACATCCATGTGTTGAAAACAGCAGGAAGTCGTTTTTTAATATTATCAAAAGTTACCCAGTGTAATATAATTAAAAACTGATACTGAAGATAGCAGCTAGATGGCAGTATAATACAAAAAGCCTGCCATTGACTATAGTCTATTGATGCAATTTTTACATTACAAACATTACAAAGGGATGGTTAGTTTGAGTCATATTGGCCATATTAATCATATTTATCAACAGTTAATTAATACAGTCAAATTATATTTTGTTAATGAACATCCCTACTGTTTCTTTGAAACATGAACATTGTTTACTCAAATTACTGTACTGCATACTTTCATGTTGCAATTCAATATAAAATAACTGATTACATTGTACAAGTTAAAAATAAGTATTATGGCAAGCATTGGACAATATTAAAATCGGTCTTCCAAAGAAAATATATGCTTTGTTCTTTGTCTTTCTTTGATTGCTCAGATAATCAATGACAAATGAATATTCACACATACCCTCTTTACCCTACTTCCTTTCTCTATGTAGTGTATGGACATTGGAAGTTTGTTTGTGGGTCAAGATGAACCCTAAGCTGTTCTTGCGGTACTCTATCTTTACTGCAAACTCTCTTCATTTCTGATTAAATAACTTTCTTGAGCAAACATTCACTAGTTCAAGACAAATTCCCAAATCTCTGTGTGGACATCTGTTTCGTTGCAGAGTAGTTTAAGGGCTTAATTTGCTTTAGCATTCACTTCCAACCCCTCGCATTACCACCGCCATATTGACAAAATGATGAATGATTCATTTGAAATGAGATCTAGAGATTAAGAAAAATTATCATAAAAAAATAATTAGGAACAACCTGAATATCTAATTAAGGTCTGGTAGACCTATAATTGCTATTCATTCTTATTTGACAAATAGGATTATATGGCTAAATACCTGTATCTCTATAGTAGGGGTGTAACGGTTCACCAAATCCACATTTCTGTTCATATCTCGGTTTTTGAACAACGGTCCGGTTCATATCACGTTTTTCTTTCTTCTTTTGAGCGGTATAATCTGGGAATTATTTCTGGCCTTGATTCCATTCTGTAGAATTGTTTTTTTATATACTTTCTGCCACTTGATGGCACACTAGCTTCTCAGCCAAACAAGAACACTGTTCTTGTTGCCGCCCACACGTGCTCTAGCGCCAGCACTGGTTAACAAAAAAAAAAAAAAAGAGATCGGATTACTTTATACTTTACAAAACCTTGCTAAGGACAATATTCCACTATATTCTTAACATAGAAATATAGTAATCGATTGCTGCTATATTCATGTTTAAAATAGACACCTTTTTAAAAATCAACAAATTGGAATTCTAAGAACAATGTAAGTAAATACACTGCAAAAAATGCCCTATAAAATATAAGTGCAAATATATTAGTAATGAACATAGGTTTAAAACAAGCAAAACTGGCTGCCAGTGCAGAAAGTGAAATTCACTTGATCTGATTTCTTATAGTTTACTTAAATTAAGACACTTGATGAGGCATTTATATTAGAAACAAGTCCAACTAGATTCTAAATCTAAAAACAAGATAATCACACTAAGTTAGATATAGCTTTTGCTGTGTGAGTAAAATGTATTTATATAGCACATTTCACAGATAAAAATCACAAAGTGCTTCACAACTATAGAGGAATACACAGCAATAGTAAATACATGAAGCAAACAAACAAACAATCAATCAATCAATCAATCAATCAATCAATCAATCAGAAAAACACGTCAGACTGGCTTAACCACCCTACAGTCTAACTAAAAGCCTCTTTAAATAAAATAGTTTTTAACTGTGTAAGAAAGGGGGCAATGCATTCCACAACCTAGGTGCCACTGCTTGAAAAATATGGTCCCCTCTAGTTTTAAAATGTGTATGGGGAACAAATAGAAATCTCTGACCTGCGGATCTAAGACTACGAGAGGACGTAAAAGTTCTAAAAGTAAGAACCAAAATTTAAAAATGGTAGGTAACCAGTGAAGTGAAGCTCAAACTCAGACCTGAAGCTCAGGTGTGATGTGTGCCCTTTTTCTGGAGGCGATAAAGCTGTTTCTTAAGTAAAAAGACTGTTGCAATAATCTAACCAAGATGAAATAAAAGCATGAATGATCATCTCCAGTTCGGCCTTAGACACCAAGGCTCTTATTTTAGATATGTTTCTTTATTGAAAGAAACAATTTTTAATTAGTTGTTTTGAGTGTTGCTCCATGGACATGGCTGAATCAAAAACACCTAAACTCCTTAGACTCAGCTGCACAGATTGTGTTTAGACAACAATAAAAATGCCCAGTGGTTCTAATCTAGTGTTGAGCTAAATGTGAAATGAAAATTGTAGTTTAATTACAGTAGCAACATATATGAGAGCTCAACAGGCTTCATCTGTAGCAGGTTGGGTGTGTGTCTGTGTGTGGACCGCGGCTCTGTATTCTGGAATTGCAACACGAAATCGTGGACGTTTATATTGTGGTTTTGGTTTCAGAACTGTTACACCCCTACTGTATAGGATTCTGCAAAGGAATGCCAAGGCTTTGTTTTTTATTTTCAAAATATTAATATAGCATACTGTGGCCTATATTTAGAATAATTCAAAGGTCTGTGCACAGTTTGTAGAAGTTATACAGTATGGGACTACATGTAGCCTACACATTTGACTTGACATGCACACAGACACACACGTAGGCTACAAGCTATCTCAGAGGGTAGCCTACATAATACATTTACAATACAGTGCACACAGGTGTCAGATTCACATTAGTCTCACACCCTTTCTCAGAGGAAAGGGATAAGCACACCCGTCCTAACCTTTCCAAGGTGTGCCTCGATATGCTCCACTAACCGTAGAGGCAGGGGATTTAATCAGACTACTAAACTTAGCCAAATGGTTCTAGGTGAAGTACCATAGCCTCATACTTTAGGACAGAGCATTGCAATACCTTGCCAAATTTGGCAGGCATTTCTACAAAAGCATATACTTTGAAGGACAGTATTAAAAGTGACAGAAAAACCAGATGGCGCATTTTCAGACAGAGTTTAGGTTTGCTAAGAAAAAAAGGAAAATACAGGCAAATGTCGGCAGCATTAGATTCCTTAAAGGTGTGTGGAATATAATGGCGGGGGTAGGATCCTATAGTGTGTGTTTTAGTTGCAGTGAATTGTAGTATTGTGTTTCATATTTACTAGTTTATGGTTTATAGGCATGATTTTACCTTTGCCAGTTTCCATTGTGTTTTGCTAATTTTCTTAGTGGGGTACATATACTGTACATTTAAGAATTAGGAATGTATGTGAAAAGTCATAGATGTATAAGGCAGAGCATGGAATATGTCACCATAATAAATACATAATATGTCATCATCCATATTGATAACAGTTAAACAGAGATCAACAACATAACATGCATATACAGCTCCTGAGTCTTTCCTTTGACTTTGGCAGTGGGTCTATCTGTGACAAGGACACTGGCCTATTAGCAGTCGTTTGCAAAGTGCTTGGCCAATTTACACATTCAAATAGGAAGCCGCTTGCTGGGAAGCAGCCATTTAATGACGAGATGGCTGGGTAATATGCTTTATAAAGCCACAAATTGTGTATTTGAATGCGGAGACATACACCCACCATTCATGTATTATGCACAATAATACACAGTAGTAGACCGTCAGTGTGTACAGTAGCGCACATAAACGCACGCGCGCATACACACACACACACACACACACACACACACACACACACACACAGACACACACATACACACGTGGGTAAAGGAGAGGGGAGCGTTATATTATAAGAACTTGCTGTGACTATTTCCCCCAAAAAAAGCTAAAAATGCAAAAGACAGCGTTTTCTTGTCTTCCTTCCATGTTTAATTATTCTGTCAGACTCAACGAGTCGTCGTCACAAGAGCCCCGGCGAAGGAAGGCCTGAGCTCACAGATAAGCTGGATGGCTTTCTCCTCTTGACACTGCTCCTTTATAGTTAGCCTCGCCTCGCTCCCGGTCAGCTTGACACTTGGCCATGCCTCCTTGCCAATTAGAATGTATCAATCTGCAGATAACGGCTCAGAGGTGCTTAGTAATTACCTACTATCAGCGGGTGTTAAGATAATTGATCTAAAGACTCTTATACAGTAGAATAGACAACAATAGCCTGGTCTTATACAGTAGACCACTTTTTTTTTTTTTTCTAAACCTTAGGGTTTTATCTTCAGCCTTAGTGATGGTGAGTGATACCAAAGTCCGTTGCTGCTGAAACAATGAAGCGCACATTATTCGCATGCACACACACACACACAAACACACACACACACACGCACACAAGGTCACAGAGCCTAACCAATGGAAAAACAGGAGGCTAGCGCTGGCCGAGGTGGAGACCGGTCTTGCTGCGTGATTCGCCACATACATCAATTCTGCTGAGCAGAAAATTGAAATGGAAATGTGGTCCTTGAAAGACAGCAGCTCCCATTTACCCTTGGAGTAGATCTAATGATTTGTCATTTCTCTCAGGGGCACAAGCAGATGCCCTCTTCATACACTCGTATTACAGAATGGGGCGGGGCGAGCTCCCGTCTTCCTTTGCTGTTCAAGTCTCATGACCTGTCTGTCAAGATATAAGACCCAAAGACTCTTTTTTTTGTTGGTTTTAATCTATATTTTTAAGCAACCTCTACCACTTTCTGGACAGACAGCTAAAATATTGGATTAGTTTTAGTAAACTGTTTAAACATCCCAAAATAAGTGCATACACACAATAATTATTTTACTTGTTTGTTTTACTTGGGCTGGGGATTTCTTTAGATGAGTTTGAGAATTGTTATACTAGTCTACTACATTTTGGATTAGGCATGGGACGGTATGAAAAATGTATGTCACGATTACCTTGGCAAAATAATTGTGATAGACAACATTATCGCGATTATTAATTATATTATTGCCATATTAACTCTTAAAATGGCTATAAAACATACTGGAATTACTTTGTCTTACATTTTGTTAAGAAACAAACCACATATGTAGGCCTATTGTATCTTTTTTTGTGTGATTCTTCTTTTTCTTTAAAGCAAATCAGTATTTTAACAAATCAAACTTATCTTTTTACATGGGGGACACAATGTGCAAGCCAGGCTGTGAGCCATGGTAGTGACTGATTGGAAAATTGCAGGCTAATAAGTAAATTAATAAATCAATACAATTGGACGGTATAAGTAAGCTACACATCTTTTTTCAAGTCAATTGTGAAAATCTTCATTGTTTTGTGAGGATATTCATGATTATCAGATAATGGACAGGGGCGCCGCCAGGAATTTTGGACCCCATGACAAAAAAATTGAATTGGGTCCCCTCTGCGCAGTTGTTGTCACCACATCTCTAGGACCTAACCCTAACCCTAACTGTAGTTTTGATTTATTAAAATCACAAAGCTTAAAAAATATCATGCTTAAAACAAAACAGTAGCCTAATTATTTGACAATGTTAATGCATTCAGAAGAAAATTCCTTTTGTTATTTAAAGTTCAGACCTGCCAACCTTGGAGTACTCCAGTTGTGTGCGGTAAACAGGAGATTCAACTCGTGTGTGTAACGAAATAGGCTATTTTTATATACAATATAGTGTCTGTTCTCAATTATGGACTTGTTCTAAATCTATAAACCTATATAAAAGGTTGGAATACAATCTGTTCTTGACAGAAGACAATTTTTTCATGGAAATCCATTAATTAAAGTACAAAATGCAGATATGGTAGCATGGATTGAATGGTCACTTCTACTGGTATTGAAAAATAAACTTTTTGGGGTTTAGGATTACTGTTGCTCTCCTCACTCATCATCTATCAAGGTTTTACTGACTTTACTGCAACAATGATTTGCTAAATTAGCTGCACATTACTACATGGGACCTAGGATATGGTTAATTTTGTTTTATGCGCACAATGTGATTTGACAAACATTAGATCTATTTATTGATCACAACTTCTTCTGTTCAGTCCTCCAGTTAAAACATAATTCTTAGATTCATAGTGATAAGTACAGAACATAAATTAAATAATGTTGTTTTTTTGTGGAATTATCAACAGATTGCATGTTTATTTCACTAATTGTACTGTAGGCTACAGTGTAGAATATAGATCATTGTTATCTTGGCAAATGCCTTTAAGGTTAGTTTCTATAAGATTAGAAGGAACACTGACATGGTTGCTAACATGAACCAGTGGTTACTACCTGAATCTAGATCCAGACAAGTTATTCTAATTAATGTTTTCTCTTCTTTGGCAATGTCAGATCATAATCCTCTCTTTAAAATAGACAATTGGCCTATAGATGAAGTGTTACTATAACCACACAAGCTGCAAGACATACTTAGATATGTGTATTAATATTGTCCAGTATGCCTAATAAACATCTGAAATTTAATACTGAATTAATAGGCAATATCAATCAATTGGTTTGCATCTTGACCACTTTTACAATAATCCATCAATCAACCTTGTGCTGGTCACAATAAAAGGCCAAACAAAAATGTGTGGTTTAGATTTTTGTAAGCAACACAATGCCACAGAAAGACATTAATAATTGAAAGCAGGGAGGGCCTCCAAAATACTTGTGCCCAAAGGCCTCATGGGAGTGAAACCGCTGTAAATTGAAAGATGGCGCGTTATTGGCTGAAATATTTGTGCTCTCACCTTATAACAGCTGCATAGCTGCAAATAAATTAGCAGTTATAACATGTAATGTCGGCTAATGGATCTTCACCTGTAATCAGCAGATGTGTTATAAACAAATGAAGATTAAAGTTTGGACCTTCCCATGCCATCTTTTGTAGGCTGTGTTTTCATAAGGTTTCATTATGTCAGTTGTCTTCAGACCATGAGCTCTTGGCAGCCCAATTACTGATTCTGTGACAGTGCTGGGATACTGAACCAGCTACCACAGAAATAATGCATCAGGAAAGATAAACTCGAACTTCCTCTTCCCTAAGCACCTAGAATAATTCCTATTATTCTGTTCCAACACTTCTTTCAACATTATTAAGACCCTAGTTTCATGACAAGATTTGAACAAACAGTACAATTTGATGATGGAATGCCCGTCTTATGTTTGCTTGAACAAATAAAACTTCCATCTTGATTTCTTGTGTATGAACAATCCTTGTTAATGTTTGCCTACAGCAAAAAACAAATAATCTGTAATCTGCTTTTTAATCTATAAAGGCACATCATTTATGGATAGTATTTTGGCCCCATTATGTATGACCACTCTTTGTTTGAGGTACTCTACTTGAGTGTAGAGAACAGTGAAAGCCTATGAGAACTGTACTGAGCCACATTTCAAACCAAAACAATAGTTTTGTAATGCAGGTTTTAACCACAAGGAATATTCTGGACACAAATGGCTGAACGTCACTTGACTATAAACAGGAAACGACAATCCGAAATAAATCTCAACCATGTGCAAAAGTAAACTAGGATCTCCTTTATTTGTTTTAGTTCATTTATATATCTATTTGTTTTTTCTTTTTTTTTCTACATGAGTCCATTAAAAGTTTGTCATCATGCGAGGTGCAGCTTCACTGTGGGTACAACATGCAAGGTGGGCTCTGGTGCTGATGTTTCTACACAGCCGACGATCGGCGTATAGGAGTTTAGTGAGGGGTGGGGTGAACCGGACACGTGCCAATCCACGGCCACCAAATAAATCCACCAGACACGCAACAAGCAGTGGCGCGTGGCATTAGAGTGGGAAAGGGGGAGGGGTTGGAAAAGGGGGGAAGCAGTTGAAAGTTTTTGCTATAATAGTCACCGCCCAATCCACATTGGCGGGCAGTTTTTTTTAATCATGACATCATCAGTTGACATCTTTAGTGCAGTCAAGAAGAGGATATAAGCAGGCAGTCCTTAGAAAACAAAGCAAGATCTTAGACAGTTATAGAGAAGAAATACTGTAGAGTACAACAGAGAGAAGAGATATTTTGGGATGAGGGGAGGGACCGTTCCTTCAGACTTGTGTTCCTTATGGGGCAATATTAAAGGGGACATTAGGAATATTGCTTGTGACTCAGATCTATAGTCCGTTCGCTTTGGAACACTTGGTCCCAGACATTACAGGGAGTTTTTTTTTGTTTTTCTCTCTCTTAGATTTCTTTAAATTCCCCATCACATATCTGTCACTACTATTACTTGGCCTGTAGCTCATAACAAAATGTCTGTCATTCTCTATATGCTAAGTCAGGTGCTACAAAAACATTCACTATCTAGCTTTCAAGCAATCCCAACAGTGCATTATCACATGTAACCAAATATAAGTGCCAAAAATAAAATTGGACCAATGTCCTGGATTGGAGTGTGTGCATACGTATTTTCAATGGGCCGTTCTGGGGCCATGGAAACTTGGGTGTGGGTCCAAGACCATTTACATGAGGTTGGTTGAGATGTGTGTTGTACATCATTAAGAATTTGTCATATGTTAGTCATAATACAGAATTATCAAACTGCAGCAATATTAATATCACAATTCACAATATATACACCTGGCCATTGACACAGACAGACATATACAAGAAGCCTGACATTTCATATTCCCTCACATCAACAAAATGTACACAATTTTGTTATTTTACAAATCCAAAGTACACTGGCCAGTGGATATAAAGAAAAATCTAATGTTTTAAATTCAGGGAAAAAACAAACAAATTTGTCTTTGTAAAATTAATTGTTCAAAAGAAAACCTACAAGGACATCATCTTTGGTGAAGATTCAACAAAGTACAGAATGCTTACATACAAGTGTGGTATCTCCGCAGGCACAAACCCCACCCCCATGCCTACAGCAGTGGCTACAGAAATTCATTGTAGTTACAGTAGTGGGCACTGTGTTAGCACTAGCCATGAAGTGTTGGAGGTCAGAGTTTTGGGAAATACAAAGAAATGTTCACGCAGAAACTACAGGGAACTGTATTGTAGAATAAGTGTGGCAAATTATCACACAATGGTCCTTTTTTTCACGTTACAGAAAGTATTTAACAAGAAAATGTGGATGTGAAAAGAGCACCCATCTAAAAGTATGAGACACCACCAAACTTTGGATTTAGGCTGAGTCTGGTCAATCTGGTAAGTATACTCAGATAAGTAGCTGCTGCCTTTAAGACAAGTGCTCAATCGTTTTCATTTGGAGCTGCAGCAGCTATCTGGTAGGTAAATTAGGTGAACATTTCACCTCATTCAGCGCTATCGACAGCACAAAATGCATATAAAAGAATGTGTAGCACTGTGAATAACATGCCACCCAGGTATCATTCCATCACATCTGACTGTGGAATTTGGGAACATCTGTTTGAGTGTCGCAATATTAACTGCATCGTCAACCTCAACTCTCAAACACAAATTCCACACCCACACACACACACACCCGCACAAACAAAACTATTCCTGACCCTCCCCCAACCCCTGAACATATAAACAAACCATCAAACAGTCACAAGAAATCTAGAAAATAGAGACAGAGATTTTGAAAGCTGCCTGTAGAGGAAGATGCTGGCATTCATACATATTTATTCACTCGCAGACGAACCGGGCTCTCCACTGCGAATTCTGCTCTGCAGGTCTCTCAGCTCAGTTCCCATGCAAAGCCATGGCTTAAGATCAGGGACAAAAGAGAAAAACAAAAACAAAACGTGCAACACCTTCCAAGACCTCGCTTGTAGAACCCAGGTAAGGTGGGGGCACATCCCAAACAACCTTGGCTCACAGTTCAAATATGGAATGAATTAAAAGGAAATATAACAAAGATTTTGAATGAATGAACATATTGAAATGTAGTGAATTGCTAAACACAATGAGATAAAATGCATAAAAGGTACAAAAATAAGTAATTTATCTGACCTACTTATTCTTTTATTTTCTTTTGTAAAAGTGAATTAAACAATGCCAGGGCCAAAAAGTCTTCGAGCACATTCATTTTTAATGTGGGCTAAGAAACAAACAAAAACATTTATATTTAGGGTAAAAACCCATTAATACATAATAACCATGACAACTAGTGTAACTAGTGTAACTACGTTTTCTTTTCAGTAATAGATTTACAAACTACATCTTTAAATTAGAGGTTAACCGAGTCTTTTTTATCAAGTACTGTCATCATGATAGTTTTGTCTTGCTTTCCATGATTTAAGTTTTAGAGTTTAGTGTGTGTATCTACAATACTAACCTAGCCTAAACGGACTATTTTTTGTAAAACGATAGAGAGAAATGGTATCATGTCTAACACTACAAACACATCATAACAACAACATAAAAGCATGGTAAGTAAAAACAACAGCAAATCAAAAAGGAAGCTAAAATAAAAAGAAGCCCAAAAAAGCAAAAATCATGATTCCAGTTGAAAACAATGAGGCACAGTAAAGCCACGGAAAACAAATCTGAGGTTGAGTTGAGGAATGTGTGGGTCAATGGGACTGGGATCAAGTTCAAAAATCCTCCCTGCACTGTCAAGGCCCACATGCATGACGACGCGGGACGGAGGGGAACTCTCGCCCGCCAGCAGCTTGAAGAAAGCGGCTCGCTCTCTCTCAGGCTCGGGACATGCGTGAGGATTAGGGGAGGCGGTGTGGGGTGGGAAGAGGGGATGCTGGAGGTGAACGTGATCCCCTCGCATTCACTCAGGAGTTGAGGGTGAACTGGTCTTGCTCAATGGGCTTCTTGACCCAGGCCCCCAGGCCGGCCTTGTGGAAGGCCTTGATCAGCGCCTGCTTGGCTTCGTGGTACTCGATGGCTGCCTGCTTGGCTTCGTGGTACAAGCTGGGCTTGGACACCTTGATCAGAAGGGTGGACGCCAGCTAGGGAGGAAGGAGAGTCGGGGAATAGGTCAGTCGCGCTCCAAAAAGAACAAGCCGTGCGTCACAGCTCAATGTCATTTGTTACAGTACTAATGATCCCACATAGCCCTCCCTCCAAGAAAAAACTACTGAAAGAATAGATATTCAGAATCCCTTGCATTATGAACATTAATAAAAGGTCACTAAATTACATCCACAATTGTTGTTCAACGTAACGTTGTTACACCGTGTCCAGAGAAACATGAAATAGGTACCGAAGTTTGTATGAAGCCCAACTTTGACAAATGCCACTGTGTCAGTGTGGAATAGGGCACGAGCACAATGCGCCTCTGATGAAAGAAACGGCCTTCCTGCTCTCTGACATGCCTCACCTGCCACTGCTACAGCGTACCAGCTTGTCAGTGCAACAAACAGATATTACAAAGGCTTGCAGCACAGGAAACCTGTTGTGTATTACACAGTGCATTAGGGCAAACGCTATGTGCTGTGTGTGTGTGTGGGGTGGGGGGCGCTCGGTGTACCTTGGCATGCAGGCGCACCCAGCGGCTGTAGAGGGCGTGCTTGCAGAGGCGCGAGGCGCGGCCCATGTCGTCCTTGCCCGTGGTGGCGTTGATGACCTCCAGGGTCAGGTCCCCCACCGCCCAGTTGACGCTGAAGTTGGGCGCCTTTCCCGGCTGCCTGGCCTCAGCGTTGCTGATCCCTGGGGGGAGACAGAGGCCTGTTGAAAAGGACCTGCTCGGTACAGCATAACCTGTGAGAACGACGGACGCCTTCAGAGGCTCCGCCTGCCAAGCTGAACACGCATTGTGCCAAGGCTGGGATAGTGTCGTGTCTGCACCACCATCTACAGAGCCACGGTTGTGTAGCAACACCGGGTTACCTTTTCACAGTGCAACAGGGAACGCACAGCTAGTTGACCTTGAGGAGATAGTTGCTGAATAGTCGATATAGTCGACTCGGATAGTCGCTGAATTAGACAAAGGGCACAGGTGGCTAGCTTAGCTTACAATCGCTGAAGTGAAAACACGTTTAACTCTAGCGTTCCTCATGAAAGTGCACTTCACTGCCACAAAGCCACGTTTTACCACATGACAGCCTGACTTGCCAAGCCAATGTTATCTCTTTTTTCATATCAGAAAACTGTTTGAGTCAATTGATTGCTGCTTCAATTGAGCATGATTAATGAGGTCAAATATAAGAGGTTATATAAACATGGAGATATATGAAGATGGGAACAAATAAAAAGAACAGAGGCAACCAGGTTTCTTTATGTCAGCAAGGAAATCGGACGGTGATTTAAACTTTTAATTAAAAGCACAAACATTTATCCTTTGGACTGAGCCCACAGTGTTTATCTTTCTGACTGAGATCTGATAAATGTCGTCACCTCAATGTCATTAGACATGATGGACACTTTAGTTACCAAGGACAATTACAGACAGCGGATTGTATTTGCCAAACATTTCCTGACATTTACCTACAGTAGATGACCCCCCAGTAATCCTTGTTAGCAAACACAAGGGATAGGCATTTGTCTTCCCAAGTGTCAAGAAGTAACTGGGGGGGAAAGAGATAACGAATGACGACTTTTTGTTAAGTAGATGTTTAGTTGGTGAGTCTTGAGTTGGTTGGTCTTAACACACCTTCAGGGTTTTTTGGCAGGCTTTGGAGTGGATGCTGTCTTTATACAATGCAGCAGACGCACAGTACACTGACACAGTGCGACTGCCATTTTTCACAGCCATTTCAATCCATCTCTTCGTGGGGAATTACAGTAAGTACTACAGACATACCCATGAATGGGAGATATATGGCTGGCATAAATCTTGTTGTCTGTGTGTGTGTGTGAGTAGCCGCATGCGCTACTGTAAACGTGTGCATACCGTATGAGTGAGTGTGTGTGTGTGTGTGTGTGTGTGTGTGCGCATGCACGTTCGCGTGTCCTATGTTCCGTTTGGCAGCACTCGGGATAGATTATGATTTAAGGGGATTAAAAGGTAAGTGGCCCAACGCCAAAGTCCTTCACTGCTGAAAACCCGAGAGCGGAAAAGGTTAATAGCCCCTCTGCCCCCGCCCTCTCCTTTACCTGACGTTATGAGAGCAACTGGGGAGGAGGACTAGCAGGGGCAACTGGGAGGTCTGGGCCAATGGTTCCCAATAGTGATGCACAGGCCGGGCGGGTTCGGAAAAGCTTATCAGAAAATCTTGCGGGTGGATCGGGTCAAAACCAGGCAACGCAGAGTTCCTACCAAGTAATAAATATCTAGGCTATTAAATCATTGCGTGCAAGAGGGGATTCTGTGATCCTCACTCTCTAAAGCACACACACACACACACACACACACAGACGATGCACTGAAGCAGTGGTGCAGAGCCTCTCCCTGGCTGTCAATAGACTAATCTGCATTAGCCATCCATATCAAACTATAAAGTTAGGCGTGCAAAAACTATGTTTATTTAGTAGCATATAAGCAGGTGTGCTACGCAATCATGTATTATGCTAGCATAGCCTATTGCTAACAGATAAACAAAACTATTAAATAAGCCTAGTTTAGCACGGCTACACACTCATCACTCACTTTGCTGTAGCCTGCCGTAGCTCCAGACATTTGGACTAGCCCTGTCTGAAATCATTTATGTTCATTTGTTTAAACAATAATAAAATACACAAAATAAAGCTTGCTATATTGATATTGATTGCAAATTAATATCCAAACATTTGCCGTAACCTGGAGGCTAAATTTCAAGGAGAAACTATTCCAGGAAGATGGAGACAAGAGCACAAGACCAACACAAGCCTATTTGCCATGAGCATCCAACACTACAAGAGCTTAATAACAGATATCAATGTAGTGGTTTTCAGTGGGTCAAGACAGAGCTGCGCAGCTATGCCAAAAAGCATTAAGCCTAGTATTCTTTATAATCAAATACATTAGGGGTCTATTGTGTTGAAAAACAGTAACCTTTTACTTGTTTTCGGCTGCTGGAATATATCACACATTTTTTACATTGATATGACTAAAAAAAAACCTGATAGCCTTTACCTAGACTCATCCATACAGAGTTGTTGCTTAAAACAAGATAATCTACAATATGTCCCCAGACAGGCCTAGCCTTCTTATTTCCATGTAAACCCATGATGCTGCATTGTTCACAGCAGTAGTATAGTACTACTGTATGTTTCTGTACTTTGATTGGTGGAGATGCTAGCATATTCCATTTCGTCTCACGGCCGATTAACAATTTGCCGGCGGTCCAGTAGCTACACCAAAGAATCAGCCAGCAACCTTGCAGTTTCTTGTCGATAAGCGGTCGCTCTTCCACGTCACAGCAAAAATCATTGTGGTGTAGTTATAGCTTTAGAAACCTTTCCCACCATGTTCACAATGCAACCAAATCTCACGACCTTAGAATAATTCCCCAACTCTAATCCTGTATAGCTGCAATAATGTTATCCAAAATTGCACAGGAAGTAGATCAATGTCACCTCAAATCAAACTGTTGTGATACCCCACAATCCACCTGGGCAGGGTGGGAAATTAGCACCCGCCACCAGACAAATGCGGGTACTTTTTTAGAGTGGCAGGTAATTTTGCCAGCCACAGTGGCGGGTGGAATGTAAAGGAAATGTAGGCTATTAGTTAAGCAACATTTACTATAGCTTGAGGTTGTTTTAGGCATGACTGCAGGGAATCAGCAAACAAGCCTTAGTTCATGCTCTGGGGAAACAGGTGGGCGTCGACCGAGGTGCGCACACCGGTTAGTTATGAATGGGAGGGGCGCGCTGCCCATTGGCGGTTTTTGATTAAAATGCTGCGCTGGTTTTGTTCCTTCTGTTTCTAAAAGACAAGGCTAGCTCCACTGTGACGTGTTGGTTTCTATTGAAGAAACTAGAGAGCTACTTCGATGATAAAAAGCATAGCCTGCTAGCAAGCACATGTGCAGCCCCATTGCCAGCTGTTATCCTAACACCATCACACATTTTTAAGTCTCAACATTCCAATCCCAAAGCAACTAATGTCTCTAGCCATCATATTCCATTTCTGTGGAAAACATTGTGTCACATTGTAGCCCTAATACTTGAATAATAAAGATGAAAGGATTATACTCCACGCCATCTTTTGGACATCTGCAGCTACTAAAAATATTGATACCTCACACAACAAAACACGCAATAAACCAAGTTGAAGATGAATTTAACTGATAACATATATAT
>JAODOY010060800.1:0-17329 GCA_025399855.1 Forbesichthys papilliferus
CCCCCCCCCCCCCCCACACCCCCCCCCCCCCACACCCCCCCCCCCCTTCCCCCAGGTTCCTCGGCACTGGATGTCACAGGACAGCAAGCATGTGCTCATTCAGATCCTTTGGGACAACCTGAAGCTGCATCAGGACGCCGTCCAGCCTCTCTACATCCTGTGGAACACGTACAGTGAGTCAGCCTGTCGCAACAATAGAAATAGAAAGATTTGGTGCGCCAATGCATTAAATTGCTTTGGATGGCATTTCAAAGAACAATGTGTAGACGTGTGATCTAAAAGTAATGGAAAGTATTGATAATGTTACTACATTTAGGTAATCCAAAAAAATGACATTACTGTTTATACTTTTAGTATGGTAACTATTAACTGTAACGGATAACATTTACAAAGTAACCTATCCAACAGTGCACACACACCTACTCCTTAGTACCAGTAGTGGTCATACAGTTTGCGTACAAAATAATTTACACAACTAAATAACAAAACGCAGCGTATATGTTCACAATGATAGTATGTTACAATTACACAACAAGTTACAATCGGTTTAATGTCTTATGAAGCATTATTAAGTCTACAGTCTACCCCTCTTTTTCAAGTTATAAGAGTGGACGTTATTTGTATTTGTAGTTTGGTAATGACTTGACGCATGTCTTATCTAATTCAGCTCATGTTAGCTAATAAAGTGTTGTGTTTTTTTACACAGCTTTCTGTAACTGACTGCCTCACATGGATACATTGTGTGGAATTAATAACGTCAAATATTTGATTGGTTGGGTACATCCTGTTGTTGTAGTTCAGGCTTGTTGCTGAGGTAGTTTTCCTCCACAAGAGTCTGGACCCAACCAATCAGGCGTTTTATTAAACATGTTATTTTATAAAACAACATGAAATGTTTGATTGGTACATGGTGGGCGGGTTTTGGGGAGGTGGTGGGGGGGGGTGAGGGGGTGTTGAGTCAGAGGCCATCTCTTGGTCCTGTTGCCACGGTGTCCGCTAACCCATCCCTTAACAGACTCTGTGCTCTCTGTCCTGCAGGGCTTAATTGTACCCTATTGTTAGACAGTGAGTGTCTTATTTCCTTGGTCGCTGACAAGTCCTATTGTTTGTCTCTCTGTGGAGCTACCGTACCACCCTCCTACATTTTTCTGTCCCATTTGTGCTGTGGCAGTAGTGGTTGGCTGATCGGTTTGTGCTCTGTTTGCTGAATGTGTTGTGTATTAATATAGTCTTTGCATGGTTATTCACAGTCCCTTTGAATTGAAAGCTGCCTTGGTGAAGCCTGATATTGCTGTTGTCGTTGACTGTACAGTACTGCTGGTGTGTAACATTGGCTCTCAAATTCAATATTCTGCTGTATTTGAGAAGGTTTGCATCTCTGGAGTGTCCCATTACTTCCACGATCTACATGTGTGCACTTAACAGATATTATATTACAGTAATGTCTACTGTACATATTGGAGGCTCTAAGAATACCGTAATTTGTAAAAGCAAATCAACAACAATAATCTCAAACTAATTGCAATAAATATGTCTGTTTAACTGTAGCTAACTTAGGTTAAGCAACATTGATTCAGACAACAGCCCTCATGAATGCCTTTTCATCTACAGATCAGATGTTTTTTTTTATTTTTACAATGTAACGAACATCATGCCAAGCAAGTGCACAGATAGTGTAGCCTGGCTCTGTCCGACAATTCGCTGAGATTATAGTCTGAAAACCTGGTCACTTTAAGACGCTTGCAAACTGCCCAGACAAACGGCAACCGACTCCAACCAATGAAAACTGTTGGATCAGTGTCCGCAGTCAGTCGGTGTTAGTTGGTGGTAAACGTAGGCTACCACAGTGTGCCCTCTAGTGGTAAACATATGCTACCACAGTGTGCCCTCTAGTGGTAAAAGTAGGCTTCCACAGTGTGCCCTCTAGTGGTAAACATATGCTTCCACAGTGTGCCCTCTAGTTGTAAATGTAGGCTACCACAGTGTGCCCTCTAGTGGTAAAAGAAGGCTACCACAGTGTGCCCTCTAGTGGTAAAAGAAGGCTACCACAGTGTGCCCTCTAGTGGTAAAAGTAGTCTACCACAGTGTGCCCTCTAGTGGTAAACGTAGTCTACCACAGTGTGCCCTCTAGTGGTAAAAGAAGGCTACCACAGTGTGCCCTCTAGTGGTAAACGTAGTCTACCACAGTGTGCCCTCTAGTGGTAAAAGAAGGCTACCACAGTGTGCCCTCTAGTGGTAAAATAAAGCTACCACAGTGTGCCCTCTAGTGGTAAAAGTAGTCTACCACAGTGGTGCCCTCTAGTGGTAAACGTAGTCTACCACAGTGTGTCCTCTAGTGGTAAAAGAAGGCTACCACAGTGTGCCCTCTAGTGGTAAAAGACGGCTACCACAGTGGTGCCCTCTAGTGGTAAAAGTAGTCTACCACAGTGTGCCCTCTAGTGGTAAAAGAAGGCTACTACAGTGTGCCCTCTAGTGGTAAAAGAAGGCTACCACAGTGTGTTTGTTTGTGCCCAGCAGACGTGGGCTACCCCTTGTCAAGGCCTGTGCGGGAGCAGGAGAAGCCCTTCCGCGAGGAGCTCCTCCAGGGCGTGGTGAGGAGCATCCAGAGGAACGACATCAGAGGGCCCTTGGCTCAGCTGCTCCCCCTGCTGGCCAAGACGCTGGGGGCCAAGAGGCAAAGGTCAGAGCCTTACCGTGATGAGAAATCACACGCATTCAGGGAATTGAATCGGTGTAAAAAAGAGCACTTTTACTCCGAGTAACGATTATCAGTGTCGTCATATCCCAAATGGTATCACATTTGGTTTGATCTCATTTGATGTGTTCTTCTGTATGGCTGTACCCCGATGACCTTGTATTGACCTTGGCTGTGTTCTTGCATCTCCCTGCAGGAGTTTGTACAGGGACATCCTTTTTCTCTCCTTGGTGGCTTTAGGAAAGGATAACATTGATATTGGTAAGGCTTAGCGATGTCCGCCAGGCATTATGTGCACCCTCCCCTTCTTGTTCTTACCAGGCTGCATGCCTTTACTCCTCTCTCCCTCTCTCTCTCTCTCTCTCTCTCTCTCTCTCCCCATCTCCTCCTCTCCCCTATTCTCCTCTCCTCCCCTCCTCTCTTTTCATATATCCTCCTCTCCTTTCTCCCTTCACCTCCTCTCCCATATCCGCCCCCCTCCCAACCTCCTCCTCCCAGACGCGTTTGACCGCCAATACAAGATGGCGTACGACCGTCTGCCACACAGCCTGGTGAAGCTGACCCACAACTGTGACCGTCCGGCCAGCACGGGGGTCACGGAGTGCCGCAGGACATTCGGAGAGCCCTACCTTTGAAGGCTCACCTGCACCCTCACACACACACACCAGGGGGCGCCACCTCCACCACGTTAATAGCTGCTCAGGATATCCGTGGAAAAGACTGTGATTGTGGCTGTAATAACGTTAACGTTTGTTTGTAGCTGGGTGACCTGTCAGAGTGACGGCTTACCAGGACAGCGATGCTCGGCTGATGTTAGCAAACCTACACCATGTAGCGTGACAAAAAATATATAAAAAATGTAAAGGAATTTTTATAAATGTAATCGTGACACTTCAACGATGCCACTCGCACATTAATGATACTTTAGATGAATTGTTATTGGGTAATGCTCAATTTATTTTAAAATACTGTGGAAATTATGTACGATACCAATATATTGTACATAAACAACAGTAGAAATTTCTTTTTTTTACGCAACATTTATATTGTATAGTCGCATATGAAGACTAATAAATATTTAGCGAATATTTTACTTAACTTGAATTCTATTTATACAAAGTAGGCTTTATTTATTGTAGTGTATTGGCTGGACGTTGTTAAAGCGTAGTCTGTTGTCCGCTTGTGTAGGTGCTTCAAAGCTAACATCTTACATTGGACGTGGGATGTGTGCACATGCATATCTGGCAATGGACCTTTTGCCGGAGCGTGACTGACAAGAAATCTGACTAAACAGAAAGAAGGCCGGAATGTTGCTATGCACCGCAGTTTGTCAGATAAACATGAATCACAAAAACTGGAATCACCGTTTCTCCATTAAATCTGTTAACTTAAAATGTAAATGTGTTGTTGTCGTCGAAGGGATGTTGTTACTTTATGGGACATGTAGGGAACATAGCCAGCAGTTTTCTCCTATTATTGTTAATGGGATAATGTTGGATGTATGGGTGTTATGGTCAGCTGACACAGACCGCGGCCCTGGGCGTGGCTAACTTATTTCTGGCAAAAGGTCCATTCATCGGTCAGGTCTCCAGATGAGCTGTCTATACTAGGATGCACTGATATATCGGCCGTACGTTGGAATCTGACGATATTCGCCTTGTTGACTGCAATCTGCTTATCGGCACCTAAGATGACATTCTCCGATGACAGTGGCTGATGTTTTTCTGTTTTAACATCAGATCTGCACTGGTTAAATGCTATACTGGAGAAGATCCAAATGATTGGTGATACCACCCGTTAGCCACTGACTGGACACAGCTTTAGCATGACGCTTTTTTTGTTTTTTTGTGACTATTTTTAACCAACATCAGTGTCAGCTGTCAGCCAAATAGTTTTGGCCTAAATTTCACAGTTGGTGCATCCCTAGTCTATATTGCCCATGAGACAGCTACTTCTGTCAGAATGTACAGTACATTATATCATAATGTCGTTAGCATTTGAAGAAAAATAGTTATATTATAAATGTGCTTCACCAGGTGGGCCTGAAATAATCTTTAATATTTAAAAACAGAATCCTCATTCAGAATCATTTTTAAAGATGTGTTTATCGTCACACCTAATAACAAATGACAAACGGTATACTAATTGTTCTACTCAATGGGTTTAAGGTACACTAGAGGTCAATGTTAACTTTATTCATTTGAGATGTAATGCTTGTTGTCTTGTGTTTGTCTCGTGTTACAGTATTTCTCAGTCGCTTTGGTACATTTTTGCGATTCAGTCTCAACAGTTGCAAATCAGCGTGTACATTTCTCAAAACAATTCGTACAAACAGCAAAACACAATTATTTCCAGCAAACGCTTGTAACTTGCTGAAAATCCTTACACTAACTTTAAAAAGCACATTTTTACATCAATGAACATGTCATTGCCATCAGAATGTCAAGTCATTGTGTCATTGTTGAAAAACACGTTGCTCAGTTTTGTCAAAATGCTTTGTCGTGTTGTCAATATAAAACTGCATTCTGTTGCTATTGTCTGATGTAGACTATCACTATGGCTACATTTTTTATAACAATTACAATATTGAAAATGCACATGGCTGCAATCTTTGTACTGTTGAAATGTAAAAATTCCATACAGAAAGTCACACATTGCTTCATGTCATATTAGACAGGATTCACATGTATGCTTTTACAGTACTGTACTTTTGGTCTGTCAACAAATTATAGTGTCATTGTGATTCAGAAAGAAACCAAAACTATTTAATATCACAAAAGAAAACTTTTTGACACTTGCAAACCAGCGTGTTCATTTCTCGAAACTATTCGTACAAATGTGACGGAGATCATCCGTCCCCCTCGGGGAATCGAACCCCGATCTCCCTCGCAAAGAGCGGACGCTCATACAAGGCAAACCAAAACATGGGCCCTGGCCTGCGTCGCCAGAGCGTCCTATGAGGTGTCGGAGAGTGAGGATTAACACCGCACAGCTACCTGCTGGCCACCGTTACACAAACATACAGTAACAAAATGTATTACAGTACTGCATGCAAAAGCTTGTAACGATGTAAACAAAAGTCCTTACGTAGTCTATCCCATAAAAGCAAATTTGTATGTCGATAACCATGCCATTGCCATAACACAGATAAGTCCTTGTGTCATTGTCTACCACCAAGCTAGTCAAAATGCATGCATGTTCTCAATATACAGTAACAGTGTACCACGTATGTATTCTAATGTGAACTGATGAGAAATACTGTAATACATTTACAAAAGTTTTAAATAATGTAATATCACACTATGCATATTGACATTTTTTTATTTTATCATGCTCTCCTGTGGAACAATTGTTAATTGCCATGTGCAAATATCAGTGTTAGCATTCTTTGACACATATCTTTATAACTGGCAAACATGCACAACCATAACAAAGTTGTTGAGATAAGTGTGCCTTGACAAAGGAGCTGCAATATTGGCAGACATAAAAGTGCTTCGTGATAGGAATGGGATCACTTTGATATGTTGCAGGAACCACACGACAGTTTATTGTCGGTTTCCCCAGTATATTTAACTGGAATTTAACTTGAATGGGGGTTATATAGAGCAACCCATGTTCCCCAGTATATTTAACTGGAATTTAACTTGAAGGGGATTTATATAGAGCAACCCATTTATTTTTGTTAAATGTTTATGGTTCAATATAAACTCAGTAGTAGTTTTTGAGGCCAGTCCAGATAAAGGGTGCCATATCAAGCCACCAACTCTCTGCTCCAGACCTTTGTTGGGTAGGCAGTATAAGATGCTTCAACAGTCTCCTCTAGTACACAACATGGCACACAGTTCTGACCCACTCTTTGGGAATTTCCCTATCCTAAAGCCCTAGTAGCCAACCCAACACATGGGGTTTGATATGTTTTGGCTGATTAGATCGCTTTACAGTTTGGGGTCACAGCTAGATGCTGAAAATGACCTGTTGTCAAACTGCATATACTCCAAAGAACACATAATAAAGGAGAACTCTTGAGAAGCGGCCACAGACACATCTAGTTAACAGCTTTGTGGATGGACTGGAGCTTTAAAAATAATAAAAAGCTTTATACGTGCAAGACATTTGAGTTGTTGGCATTTTAGAGTTGTTCAGTATTTAAAGTTAATAGAAGGTCATTCTGGAGAAAACAAAACAACCTCTCCCTTCAATACCATAGGTTCTCCCTCAGAAGCTCCGCCCCACACATTGAACACACATTGTGAAGGCTAGGATATTGTTATGTTGTGCGGTCTTCACCACTTTGTGTTCCTCAATATGGATCCAGGGCTTTATAGAAACATCTGATCATTTTTTCAGCACGCACAGGGAATGGACATATTAGGTGAAACTGCCACAAAATATGTCCATAAAATCACGAGACACAAAGGCCTCCGGTTATTTAACAGTTCAACTGACTGTAGTGATTGTTACCAATGTAAATTGAACAATACTTAATACAATGGGAGTTCATGTTTTCCTATTAAGTGGACTGTATAAGATGGTGATTGCAATACATGTTTACTTGTGTTTTACACATGGAAATATATAAAAATATATTTAAAAAAGAGTATTAACACTTTCCTTGGCAGGAAGCCCCCCTCCTCCCAGAGTTGCCTCTTATATGTAGCTGGTGTATAAACATAAATACATTGAATTGGCTCCCAAAGGAGCCATAACCTTATAAATGTATGATTTATAGAAATGGCAAATATACACACACACGACATTCATCTCACGTCAAGTCACCAGATTTTTTTTGTAAGCAGAGCTTTTTATAGTATGTGTACTGCAGCAGGCAGAACCCTATATGAGATGTGTGGTAAGCACTGACCTACAGTAAGAACTAGGGGTACAGTGATGTAATTTTGCACTTAGCAAGTGAATGGCTTGAGATTTACTGTAAATGAAGCAGCTGCAACGCTTTTGCTGACATTTTTAGTTACTACTTTTTATTTATTTATTATTATGGTTTTCATCAATCGAACCCCCAACAATTTGTACTAATATTTAAGGCTGTGAAAACAAGACCCTGGCAGCACAGCGCCTGTGAAACCAAGCGATGTGTACTGAAGTTCTGCTGCTGTTGCATTCATGCATACGATGCCCAAAGAACATGGATTATTTTCATCATGGTTGAAGCAGGTCTGCAAGACTGACAGTTGGACGAGGAGCTCTTGAGTGGAGAATTCTAATGAGTCCACAGCAGAGACTTATGACACTTTCAGCAGTGTTACAGGAGAAAGAAGAAGTGTTCATGAAATTCGACCCGGTGGGTCCAAAGATGACATGACAGCTTTTGATATACTCTGAAAACTTGTAGTTAATCTGTTCTAGTTGTAATAAAAATACAAATTTGCACATTTGTTTGATCACCTTTATGGTAAACCATTTCAATCTGCCCAGTACAGAAATTATGATTTGTAATAGTTAATTAAACTGAATTTCAGTTCAGGCAGTTTGAGTGTAAACAATTCACTTAAACTGAGATGGTTTTCTGGCAAATTAACATTTTGTCCCACTATCTAATCGTTATCATGAATAGACAGACATGTATATTACTGTAAAAAAATAATTTAATTGCAGCATGGATGGATACTTAATTATTTTGATAGATAAATTATCAATAACACCGTTTTTGCATCCATGTGACAGATTTAACAAAAAACATAAGTGTTTTCTCTTCTCACAACTAGCTATTATATGAATACACACATCAACTGACAAACATACTGTAGGTGATTCTCTCAACACACCATTGTTTTATACACTGAACATTGACAAACACTAGTTTGGTAGAATACATAGTGATGGGTTCTTATAAGAAAAATGCTCAAAGCCCCAACATACAAGATTGTTTAATTAGCATCATGAGAAAAATACAGATACTAGTGTAATACAAAATCAAAACTACACTATCTCTGATCAGATTAGATCCCTATATGAAGCACTGCTCTTTCAGAACATTTTCTTTTACTCCAATTGGTGCGAAATACAGCAAATACGTACATATATGGCACAGGGGTCAATTTAAACCAAAGCTAACTTTTGATTTCCTTAACCAGCTAATACTATTTAGTTGTTACCAATGTAATTTCCTTCAAGAGGAAAGCAAACAAAAGACATCGCTATATGTAAACGCAAATGCTGTATGTTGTCCTTAGGGGCTTTGAACTATCTGTACCCAGCAGAGCTACACATATTTCCCCTCAATGCTGAATTAGACTAGCCTCACAAGACCATCCTGATCTCGCCAGCTTCAGTTTAACTTCGCCGTGAGAATCAGTCTGGAAAGCCTCGAAATAATTTTGAATGTGTCCGAGTAGCATCTGAACTTTCCAATCAGCGTCGTGTTGATAGCTAAATTTGCGTGGTTTTGGTTTGCAGACAAAGAAAACGACCAGATGGTTCATCCAATCAACTGCTAAGTATTTTTTTAAAGTACCTGCTCTTTACAAACAGTTTCAACGTACAATTCCCCAGATGGAGTTGTGACAACAGTCCATCTGAAATGTTAGGTTAGAATTAGACAGTACCAATGGTCAAGTTAGTCTGAAGTTTCCCTCTTATCGCCACGGTCACACTGAAAGCACCAACATCTTAGGCGAGATAGAGTTCTTTAAAGGTGCACATCCGCAGTCAGTCAGTGTACCCAAGAAAATAACAAAATACTATTTAAAAATGCACATCTAGCCAGCCTTTAGAACTCTACACTACTAGAGTCTACCATCTAGAATCAAGGTTCTCAACCAGTTCATCGGGGTGGCACTGAGAGCATCAGGGGAAAAGAGTAGGGGGTTGGTATAGAAATGAGGCGTGCTCATCAATCTCATCTGCAAACGATGGAGCAGATCCATGAATCTCGTTTCAACCGACGCAAACTTTAGTTTGTGCTGCCTGAGTGACAAAACTTGCACGCTTTCCGTGAGGCATAGAAAGAATGTTCTAGAGACTATGGAACGTTCATGATACCATCCTGATCTCACAAGCTTCATTTTGTCTTTGGTGCGGACAACCTGGACATCGTTGCACTGCAGTCCAAACTCACAGTGGTTCTGACCAATCACGTCGCACTGGCAGCTACGGGCAGTTTAGTTTACTCTAAGCGTGACGTTAACCGACGCTAATAGACAGTCAGTAGTCAGTTCATCCCAACACAAGCTGTGTTGTGACAGTGGCGGCCATTAGCTAAGAAGTTTCAATGGAGGGCTTCCCAGATAGTTCTGCGTAACAACAAGCCACAGGGTTAGGGCTGGTGGGGTGGGGCTCTCAGATGGACACGGGGCAGGTGAGGATGCGGTCCTCCAGGTTAGGGTGGAGGGGTGGGGCTCTTAGATGGACACGGGGCAGGTGAGGATGCGGTCCTCCAGCAGCACGCTGAGCACCAGGAACAAGAAGTAGAGGAGGAACATGGTGAGGCCCAGCGCACGACTCATCCTCCAGCGGCAGACTGCGATGGAGATGATGACGAACAGCAGCATGAGGAACAGCAGCACGATTGCACAGAACAGTCCATTGGAGCTGACCGCCACCGGGGCGCCGCCGTGCAGCGCAGAGAATATGAGCCAGGGCACTGGAAGGCTACGCACGCACGCACACACACGCACGCACGCAACATTTTAATGCTTATGAAACCATTTTGTACGATAGTATAGACATCTCATCTAGTACCTTTCTAACATGTCATTCCAGATTACTACCGCCACAACTAATCTCACAGAACCAGCCTTTACCTGCATAGTCTGGCTCTGGGACAATGAAAGCTAACTGCATTAAGACCCACCTACTTGACAGGAGTTATTTGTACTGACATGCAATACGACCAACCACATAACTCATTAACCAACTCAGACTTTACACACATACTAGAAGAATTCCTTGAGGAACTAAAGAACACAATTCTGCTGACAAAGAGGCTGAAACAGTCTCTTATGTGACGTAGTGCTGATGAAGAGGCTTAGACTAGAGACAGTCTCCTAGGTGATGTAGTGCTGATGTAGAGGCTGAGACTAGAGAGTCTCTTATGTGACGTAGTGCTAATGAAGAGGCTGAGACTAGAGACAGTCTCTTATGTGACGTAGTGCAGATGAAGAGGCTGAGCCTAGAGAGTCTCTTATGTGACGTAGTGCTGATGAAGAGGCTGAGACTAGAGAGTCTCTTATGTGACGTAGTGCTGATGAAGAGGCTGAGACTAGAGACAGTTTCCTAGGTGACATAGTGCTGATGAAGGGAAGAGGCTGAGACACTACCACTACTTACCCTACAGTGATATCAAAGATGTTGCTCCCTACAGAGCTGGAAACGGCCATGTCACCCAAGCCTTTTCGTGCTACAATCACACTGGTGATGAGGTCAGGGATGGACGTTCCCGCGGCCAGTATGGTCAAGCCCATGATCTCCTCCGAGATGCCCACAGTCTCGCCAACCTACGGCATCGGCAAGAAATAACAATATAATATAAACTATGCGCATTGCATGGTCAGCTGTAACATACTGAATGTAATAAACATTATATATACAGCTGTGGAACAAAGACCACTGCATAATATTCTCTGGTTTTATGATACATTCTTGTATATTTAAAACATTTCTATTTTTATTAGTATATTTACTGTGCAGGGGTCTCATAATTTCTTCCAGACCAGATGTGTGTGTGTATATATATGTATATGTATATAAATATAGATATGGATATACATGGATGTGTCAGGACCAACTCACCTGGTGAGCCCACCACACCATCAGGTAAGAAAACACTGCAATCCAGATTATGGACGCAATAAACGTCATAACAAAATACTTCCGGGACGCCTGCAAAACAAAATCAGAAGCTTCCATTGTTCCAGTGTTCTCTTGCTACAATAGAACAAAGATCTAGTCATGGTTATCACGGTTAATGTTGGAACAACAAAAATGCCGTTTAAGTTGCCATTCAATAAAACAGGCCAACAGAACTGTCTGAATAAATGGCTCCATGAATGACTTTATAACCCACACAGTAACTGGGTTTAGAGGAGGGGAAAACATTACGTCGACACATTGATTATCTCATCTCTGTTGTGGGCGGCAACAGTGTTAAACTAACATCAGAAAATAGGCAGATCCAGAGTTGACAGCAGAGTGAACATTTCAACCACTAGATGGCAGTACACATATGCATTCATACTTGTGGCTACAAGTCATTAATATTTTTTTCATTTCATAGAAAACATAAACAAGAACTAATGTTCAGTACAGTAATGTTATATACACCAGTAATGTTAACACTGCAGTTCAAACATATTTTGTCCTGGAGCCATTAATAATTAAAGGTGTTTGTAATAATGTACTTATCGTGCAATTCCAGGTAAGAAACAACCATTACCATTCAATGCTGCTTTCACACGATGAAATAGAATATACCAGATAAATATGTTGTACCTCTTCTACGGTTATGTAGAAAAGATTATGATGAAACACTTGAACTGCCAAACAACCCTGACTGATCTAGAGTTTCATTTCCCTTTAAATAAAACCAACACACGCAGTCAGGAGGCGCAGTCTCCGGGGCAACGGTGCCCGTGGCCTGCCACTCACCGGGTTGCGTACGTCAGGCACAGTAAGCCACAGGGGGAACACTATGGGGAGCAGCAGCAGGTATGTGGCCTGCTTGCGTCTGCTGCCGGGCCACTCCAGTGACAACGGCTCCTCCATCTCCTCCTCCGCCTCCTCCTTCTGTTGCTCCGCCTCCTCTTCGTCCTCCTCATCTTCCTCACCATCCTCACTCGCGTCGTCGCTCTCGTCGTCGTCGCCGCCGCCGCTACCATCGCCGTGGCTACCCGCTGAGCTGTTAGCCCCACCCCCTGCTGGATTAGGCTCCTGGGAAACAGAACGCGAGCGGAGTCTTGAGAAGACACGAGGTAGGGCTGCACGATATTGACAAGATGATATATTGCCATACTGATCATGAAAATGGCAATATCAATATTAATTTCAATATTTTTAAACATCAGTAAAAACACAAAGGTTAAGGGAAAATGCATCAAAATATATTCTTTTCAAAACATGTTTTCAACTGAGTCATATTGGACCGGTACAACAACATAACTCCAAGCTACCGAGGAGGCATTATTTTGGCCACTAATGTTTCCCCTTTGATCTCTATCATGCCATTAGCTTCCTCAGCCGCACATCTTACTCTTCTGTCTAAATCAAACACAACGAAGACAAAGCAGCCGATAGACGCATCTTTCCACTAAATAAACTGAATATTGCACTTCCTGCAACAACTTCGATATGATATTGGGCGACGTGATATTGCATAACGATACTGAGTCGATATATTGAACGCACCCCTAACATGAGGTGCGTTCAAATTCGGCCAATTTAGGCGAGTACTCGAGTCGACCACGTTTTCTTTTAACGCTTTGTGTGAACATTCCAATCTGCTATATTTAGACTGAAACTCTTAGTCCAGCGTTGTATGTTCGTTCAGCAAGAACTTCTTCCTCAGACCGTTTGTCTCCGTTTGCAAACGTTCGAAGTGAACATACATCTCTCAGTAGACATGTACACAGTACCTTAGATGCGTCTGGGTCCTCTGCACTAATCTCCTTCCTCTCCTCGGCCTTGCGCGGCTGGGAGGTTGACGGTTCGATTGATGTGGCCTCCTGCCCACCAGCAAGGCTGGCCTGGTCGCTCTTCGGCTCCGGCCCATGCTCGGCGTCTGTGGTAAACATTGGAGGGCACCGGGGTGAACGGTGAAGGCCCCCGCCACCCTACCTAGCCTGGCGTAGCCAGACCCACAATGCACTTGGTGAACAGGGTCTGGAGGGTCTAATGGGCATTTAAATATGCTGCTCCCTCTGCATGGAATCATTTACAAAATCACCTAAAACATACTCAGCTGGTCTCATTGGATGCTTTTAAAGTAGTTCTAACTGACGTGGCGGCAGACAAATCTGTCTGTAAATGTTTTGGACCGACTGATTCGTTTGACCCCTGATGTTTTCTGTCGTGGTGGCACCGCAATGGTCGAAAGAGTTTCCGGCAACAGTCACTGCTGGAACAATTACCCATCTTCCACAAAAGACTAAAGATGCACCTTGGTATCTTGACTAGTGGCCTACTAGACCTATAGTGACTACATTTACATTTACGGCATTTGGCATTACGGCATTTTATCCAAAGCGACTTACATGTCTAGTGACTAGTGACCTACCTAGTGACTAGTGGCCTACTAGACCTACCTAGTTACCAACTAGATCTACCTAGTGACTAGTGGCCTTCTAGACCTACCTAGTTACACCTACCTAGTGACTAGTGGCCTACTAGACCTACCTAGTTACACCTACCTAGTGACTAGTGGCCTACTAGACCTAAAGTATAGTGCCTAGTGACCTCTACACCACATAGCACTCACTCCTATCTCAAGTTTTGTTCCGTAAAGGTACAAAATAAATATTTTCAGCATTATGTTTAGGCCATTGGGATTTTTGTTTGAAGATATAATTATATATTGACATGGTAGTGGTCATGATGACACGATCATGTAACTATTCTAATAGAATGTAATTTACTTACAATTTAACTTTCACAAGCCCCGCCCTTTTTTGGATGCCCTCCAATAAGAGTTCATCTGAGAGCAATAGTCAGGTGGAGCCAGACAAAAACGTATAAAAGTTCTACACTACAATAAAGTTCTACACCCACACAGGTGCGTCAATCTGCAACGCTTCAGAAGAACCAATCAAAAAGGTGTCATCTGAGTTAAACAAAGCCTATATAGGAGGAGTCATGAAGATGTCAATCACGTAGAGTACATGTCTGCCCAATCATGAGAAGAGGTAACAACCACATTTCCTCAAAACCCCTGTATAGGCACGTGCACAGGAGCACCTGTACAGGAGCACAGGAGCACCTGAACGGGCACAAGCACAGGAGCACCTGTACAGGCACGTGTACAGGTGCACCTGTACAGGCACGTGCACAGGAGCTCCTGTACAGGCGCACGTGCACAGGATCACCTGTACAGGCACGTGCACAGGAGCTCCTGTACAGGCACGTGCACAGGAGCTCCTGTACAGGCACGTGCACAGGATCACCTGTACAGGCACGTGCACAGGAGCACCTGTACAGGCACGTGTTTCTTTGATTTGAACCTGTGGCCTTTCTTTCTTTTATTTCCTCTAGCACACAATCCATCCATCTTCTCCCGCTTATCCGGAGTTGGGTCGCGGAGGCAGCAGCTACATGTCCATCAACACAATATGGACATGTTAACAAAGATTACAAAATAACTAGATTTTCACCGGAGGGTGTTGTAAATATTCTACAAGTTGGTCTATTCTATTGTTGCACTGACTGTGAGCGGCTCCAGAAAAGATTGCCAGCACAATTAAAGTATTGCTGTTTTAATACTAGCAAACACAGCAGCAGTAGCAGTTGCCAGATCAAAAAACAGGTTGATGTGTCAAGATGTGCCAGACAACTACCAATGTCACCGAGTAGGGAATCCCACTTGAGCTAATAGTAGTTGAATAGTGGTGAAGTGACATGGCAGGTAACATAACAAAAGGATGAACTGACGCTCACGTCGAGCTAGGAATATTGAAATGAAACCTGAACTGAATGTGTATATTAAACCCTTATGTATGAGCACTTTACTAGCATAAAGATAGAGAGAGATAAAGAGACAGACAGACAGAGAGAGATAGAGACTCAAAGAGAAATAGAGAGAGAGACAAAGAGAGGGATATAGTGAGAGTCCGTCTGCATGTTAATCCTTGTCTGATTTGCAGCCCCCCCAGAGCTCTCAGGGAGCTATCGGCACTAATCAGCCCTGGGGTTCGAGGGCCTCAGGACCACACACTGCTGGGGCTGAGGGGCCCGCTGATTGCCAAGGAGGGCCTCCTTCAGCGACTCAGTGGCGCGTGATTGGCTGGGACGAGTGGCGCACAGAACAATGTCAAACAGACACACACACACACACACACACACACACACACACACACACACACACACAGGCGCATACACCAGGGACTTAAAGATGGAGTCAGACATTCTGGAGAAAGCTTGTTGATATTTGAACTCGATCAAATATTGTTGCGTGGTGCACCACTTTCTCTGTGTTCCCATTTACAGAGCCAGGGCTGTGTAGAAACACCAGATTATTTTTTCGGTGCGCGCACACCCCAGAGCGGGGAAGCTACTGTAGCAAACCCTAAAGGGATATTTGCAGAATTTGACAAAAAGTGTATTATCTTACCATCACTGACTCCACCTTTAAGACAAAAACATTGTCCTATTTGGAGGATGGTGGGTGTGTCTTCATGAAGGATGGAGATGGATGAACGACACGGTTTTTCCCGTGATAAGGGCCGTAGCAGAGGGCCAGGCAGACAAACACACCAGGAGGGCCCAAGGTCAAAGGTCAACATGCTACTCACCTATCGGCGGGTGATGCTTTGTCTTGCTCTCTACTGTCCCGCTCACGGGGGGGTTCAGTGGCTTTACTTTATTCCTGGCTGCAATCAAGAGAAGGACCTCATACACTCTTCCAAGGACCCTGTTTAGAGCTGTACACTTGTTGAATAAGGACGTGCAACGTGCTGTGCCCACATGGTCAACACACAGACACTTACACGCCACCGTGCAAAAACAAACATGCGGCCGTCCCAGAAAGACAACGCTAGACACCTCCATGCAAGATGAGCACCACGTGTGACACACACAACACAACACAACACAACACAACACAACACAACACAACGGATAGCATTCCCAATACCTTTCCTCTTCACTGGTACCTCATGACCGACATCACCATTAAAGGATGTCTCTGAGCAGTGGAAACACACAAAAGCACATTAGTAGCCACGTCAGCTGAGCATACGCCCCGATTATCTCCGAGCATGATTTCTGAGCTCTTGTCAGACAAGAGGAAGGTAGCACGCACACGCACACACGCACACACGCGCACGCACGAGCACGCACACACACACGCATGACATCCAGCTCTGACCTACCTCGTCTGGCTCTGCCAGCACCCACAGCTTGCACATCCCCTCTAAAGCCTGCCTCTACACGGGAGACCAAAGCAATTCATTTGATTATTTACATCATTGCTCTGTAACTGGGGATTACAGCTTCAGTGACCCCCAGTAGGAGCTTTGCCTGCACTGCAAATACAGTTTAGTGCTTCAATCAGGAAATAGTATAGATAAGTGTTAAGTTAAGTAAACTCCCTTTTCTGCCTCCGTTGGGTTCTACAATTGCTTTTGTGGTTGAAAGTGACAATACAAAAATACATGGGTTTGCACCTCTAATGCTTCATGCGCCCTTCCACTCAAGCCCCTCCCACCACACAAACGCAAAGTTAAGCTCCTCCCACTCAAGCCCCTCCCACCAAACACACACGCAAAGTTAAACTCCACCCACTCAAGCCCCTCCCACCACACAAATGCAAAGTTAAGCTCCTCCCACTCAAGCCCCTCCCACCACACAAACGCAAAGTTAAACTCCTCCCACTCAAGCCCCTCCCACCACACAAATGCAAAGTTAAGCTCCTCCCACTCAAGCCACTCCCACCACACAAATGCAAAGTTAAGCTCCTCCCACTCAAGCCCC
>JAODOY010060811.1:5780-17328 GCA_025399855.1 Forbesichthys papilliferus
TGTTGCTCATGTGACTACAACGAGGCTATGCAATGGACAGAAGTCAGGACTCAAGAATCACAGGATATGAGTCTTCGAGTCTTTGATTCTTGTAGAGCACTGGCGCAGCATGGATTGCCAAACCACAACAAATAATTGTTATTGTTACTGCATAGTAATTTGCTTTCAATAGGCTACTTACTCTTTTAATCAGACTGCAATTTGAATGAAAATAATATCCAGTCTTTCATTCTTAACGTGGTAATAATAATAATACATTTTATTTGTAATGCACTTTAAATTAAAATAATTCCCAAAGTACTACTGTACATGACCAATAAATTTAAAATACCAATGCAAAAATCTAAAATAAAAATGTATCAACCAAAAGCTTTCTTAAATAGGTGGGTTTTGAGGCCACGTTTAAAAACATCTAGAGTCTGGTGGCCTAAGGTGGTCAGGCAGAGCGTTCCACAGACTGGGAGCAGCTGAGCCGAAAGCTCGATAGAACTCAGTACAAGCTCAGTACCATAGTACTGAGCTTGGTCCTTGGAGCTTTTAGGGTGTATGTTGAGGCAGCGTGGAGAGAGTGTGTGGAGGTTTGTGGAGTAAGAAGTTCCTTGAGGTAGGAAGGTGCGTCACAATGGATGCACTGGTAAATGAGGAGTGAGACCTTGTACTCAATTGTGAGTGAAACGGAGCCAGTGCAGTGACTTTAGGATGGGGGTAATGTGGTCATGTTTGCGCACTCCATCTAGGATGGCTTCAATCTTGGAGCTGTTTAGCTGCAGAAAGTTTTGATTCATCCACACCAGTGTTGTAGTCGAGACCGCCTAATCCGAGACCAAGTCTTCACCGAAACCAGAGTGTTCCGAGACCGAGACAAGACCAAGACTTTAAGTCTTGCATCCAGTTAGGACACGGTGTAACATAATATTTTATTTATGGGTAGGCCTACAGTTAAATACATGCATTTGGAAAGTAGGCCTATTAATAACCAGCTTCACAGACACAAACATAATTCGGTCGGTGAGTGGCATGGTCAGACTGGGACTGAAAAACGGCCCTGGACTTTGAAGCCAACTGGCCCGAGAACTGTCTGGAGTAGACCTTGTTGGCAAATAGAAATAGTCTACACACCATCTACTGTAATAAACTATGATGCAGTAATCAATTTAATGTTGTAGATAGCCTGGCCCTTTCTTTTGGCCATTAATGTTATGGAGACTATGGGATCATCTGATTGTTCAAGTACAGAGGAGTTAATTTCTTCTTTCACTTCCACTTGCTGCAACATTCTGTATAGAATTGCACCATGTAAACGCAGGCGTTGCGAAATTAACTCTGAGGGAGTTAGGTTAGAGCAAGGCTAAAAAATAAGGGTGAGCGAGCCTTTGCAGTCGCTGCCCCAAGACTGGAATGAGCTCCCTCTTCCTATTAGATTGGCCCCTAGCCTTCCTGTTTTTAAATCAAACTAAAAACACACTTTTACTCGTTTACTCGCTTTTAAATCTGCTTGAGTTTTTATTTTGTCATGATGCTCATATTTGTTGTGGTGTTAAATGTGTGTACATTCGTTGTTTTATCTATGTACTTACAGTATTAGCACGTTGGTCAACTTACTTGGATTCATTGTTTATAAATATACATTTAGGCTACAATCAGTAGCCTACATTAAAAAACAGCTGGGATTAATCTATAAGACCTTTAGGGGAATATGAAATAATGTGCAAAGCCTTCTAAATGACACATTTTACTGTATAACAGGTTACATTAATGTTTCCATAAACCACTTCATTCAACCGGCATTCTGGTGAATTTTTATGCAACAATGTGTGCCTTTCTGTGTCCTTCTGGTCCTAATGTCTTTATGTAATTCAAAATATGATATAATGCAAGAAGTATCTCGGGCATTCTGTATTGCTTTCCAAAGAAATTCAGGAACCAGGAATGTAAAATCTAACATTAAGGATAAAACTTAGGCCAGACAGAAAACAAATCATAATTAAAAAAAAAAAAAATGTTATGAGTGCTTATTAAAAGCAATTTGGGTGTGCTTCAGCACCAATGAAAAGATTTTACCGCCAATGTTAACAACCTAATCCTATTAGCTAGACTATTAGCCTACCAACTCTAGCCAACAGAGTAAACTTTAGAAAAATGAAAAGGTTGCTGCTTGTACCTGACAGTTCTTCTCCAGGCTGCTGACTGTCACTTGGCTTGGGATGCACCATAGGCCTGTGTGTTCTGTCTTTTTTACATTTTACACCAAATCTTGAAGTGCTCGTCTTTCATTTTTATCCCACACGTATCTATTTGTCTGCCCTGAACTCAATTTATTTGTATAAGAAACTTTAATGAAAATAATATCTCATACACCACCTTGCATTCTATTCGATATTGCTAAAATGCTTTTGGGCCAATCAGATCTCAGAATTTCAAGGATCAGTCCAAGATGGGAGGGCAGTATTAGTTTGGCCCATTATGACAGGTCAGACTGGAATCAAGAATTTGAGAGATTTGAGAGAAACTGAAAAGAGTTTGGAAAGTCCCCGACTGCGGGTCGGCAGTGGGGACAGGCAGGGGAGGAGGAGCTTGATAGGTGTCTGGATTAATCTTCTTCAAGGACCTGAAGCAGATTGATCGCTTGTCTTTGGAGTGAGAGGAGGGAAATGGCAGTTCCAATAAGATGGCCTTGTGGTCAGACACACCCAGATCATATACCAGAAGGTTACTAATGGGGGCGGAGTTTGATATAACCAGGTCCAGTGTTTGCCCCCTGGAGTGTATGGGGACGTCAATATGTTGTTGAAGGTTCAGACAGTCCAGTAGTTGTAAAAACTTTGTAAAGTTGATCCTACATGTGATACTAAATGGCAATCTAAAAGTAACCTATGACATAATAATCTACATAAATTAATCCACTGAGCAAAATATTTCTATATATAAACTTTTGTCAAGCTCTAGTTTCTAACCGGCAATCTCCGTGTTATAAGGGCAATGCTTATTATTATGGTGAGCCAACAAACTGGTGCAATATTAACAACTGCGACATCCTTACTAGTATGAGGATTTCAATCGTTTATGTGACAAGCACATCTGACTCAGATTAATCAAATTATCTCGATCTTCGGTTCTTTGCTCACGACACCAGCTTGATTCATTTTTTTTTACACTGAACGAGAATCAGAGATCCGAAATTCCCACCACTATTGACCGCATGCAAAAGGACAAATAGAGTTTAAGTGTTAGCGGTCGGGAATAACAAACACAAATGTAACAAACCCAAAGGACTTAATATAACGCAAAACTATAAACACAGTACCATGCAGGGTTATAAACAAAAAGGCTTAACATTAGCATTAGCATACAAGAATAATCCGCAAGGGTTGGAACACAAACACTCAACCAGGAACAGGTGCGGGAGTCCCTGACTGCCACCTGTCACAGATCGGTGATTAGTACTCCGGGGAGCGGGAGCGTGTGGGAGAGGCGGGTACCGCCCCGCCACGGGACGTAGGCGTGACAATAAGGGTGTGTATGTTTCTAAGATCAAGACGTGTTTATTGTGTTAGTGGATATATTCTGTCACTCAAGCCGTCTTGACTTCACTGGAATGCAGGCGGTGCACTACTGGTGTGTGTGTGCACCCACACGCCAGGTAAAAAAAAAAAAAAAAATCTATTTTAGAGCCTTGCCATTAACACCCCTTAGGCCAGACGTGTCACACACGCATGCACACAGCCAGTGTGCACAGTAATACATCAGGGTTTTGCGGTTGATTAAGTATTGATCAGAAGACAAATTGGATGACTTACGTGTCATGGTGTGTCCTCTCCTTTCTCTTATCACAGCGTTAGTCTTGGTCTTGTCAAGGGGTCGCAAAGCACCCAAGAGGCCTGGACCAGTTCAGCACTTTCCACTGTAACTAACAAATCATTCTTAAGGAGTCCCCCAGGGCTTAGACACACAATGTTTTCCCTCAGAATCAGAGCTCTTGGGGTTCCCCACAGGCCGGGGTCCACCAAACATAACCCCCACCCCTTTCTCTAGACACAAACACATCTTAGATTTTTGTTCTGAAAGATGGAATAGGAATTCTGTATTTGTGTGGGTTGTAAATTCCAAGCACACTTGTTGATTACTTATATGCTAAAACTAGTCATCAGGTTTAAAGAAAAACGTCAGTATTTTGCTGCTAACATTGGTTGCTTGCATTGAGTCTACTACACCAGTTGTTAGCTTATAGAAAATACTGAACTCTAAAATTTTGATGGATAAAATACTAATGGTCTAGCAGCTGGCTATAGCTACAATTATAGGGAACGTTTACATTA
This sequence comes from Forbesichthys papilliferus, assembly GCA_025399855.1. NCBI lineage: Eukaryota > Metazoa > Chordata > Actinopteri > Percopsiformes > Amblyopsidae > Forbesichthys > Forbesichthys papilliferus. The sequence continues at coordinate 10,097 of JAODOY010060811.1, forward strand.
AGAACGGCAGATATTTATTCTCGTAGCATGTTATCTTCAAGGGGACCCAATGCATGGCAAGGGCCCAATCGAGGGCACAAACAAATCATCTGGAAGCAAATTTGATATTGAAATAGCATTACCTCTTTTAGGCTATATGATTACATTTAATTAGGTAATGTGGAAATAAGCACATAGAGTAGGCTATATGCAACCAAAACTGCTGTCTGGGCTGTATTGCCTTAGCTGTCTAACATCTTTCTCATCCCTGTATTCAGACTTACTAACACTCTGTTGCAAATAACCCTGAATTAGGTTATAGCAAAACAATGCCAAACAGACACATCATACTGCCTTGTTCTGCACGATACGATAGTTTTTAAATTAGATTTGTGCTCTACCGCAACAACCCGTGGATGTAAATGGAGAGCACAGAGTTAACGGTGGGCCGTTCATATTAAATGCGCAAAACAAACTATTCAATGGCGCGTGCGTTAGCCTGTCCATCTCTGTACAGAGTTGAGGTGTGAGAATTGTTAGGGCAGTGTGAGAGAGGTGAAATCTAGAAGCATGAGAGTTGGCAGCCCTGCTAATTGATAGCATTTCACCTGCTCTGTGCCCTAGATTATAATTAATCCATTCATTTAGTAAAAAAATTTGGAATATAATCATAAAATGCACTTCTTCAAACGTAAATCACTTTTTATCGGACAGTCACTTTTGGGTATGACATCTTTTTTATAAGATACTGTAGCATTCTCTTTGTTGGCATTGAGCTGTTGATTATATATGGGCAAATCGATACAGCGGGATCAATACTTTGATAGCCTACTCACAAGCTAATTTGGTATCAATTATTTAAAATATTTTACATTCTACAAAATGCGAGTACCATCCTAGGCTACTGTGCGCTCTGTTTTCTCAAGTCATAGTTTTACACATTCACATGACACGGGCAATGCACATTTAGCTGGCCCATGTCACATGACTATAAAAACTCTGTGTGATGTGATAATCAAGCGCGCATCGGTTTGCACGTAGTCACACTCCGCAGAATCAGATCAAGTAGGCTAAATAAATGTGCAGATATTTCTGTTTTGTTTTCCTGAAAGTATTGTTTTTTCAATTGTAAATTAAAGTACTGTATTTGATTGTATTGTGATGAAAAAGTAAAAACTGACAAATTTGTAAGGTAATATTGTATGTTTTATATTAGATAAAGTGATTTTCTAAAGTGTATTGATTTGACTGTAAAGCTATTATTGATTGTGTAATGTATAATGGCTTCCACAGCTAAATTTGCCAAAATTGATGACAGTGAGGTGGGACATTAGAAAGTCCTGCCAACTTTTGAGGGTAAGTATTAATTATTGTGATTTTTGTGTAATAATTCAAGTGACGAAATTGTGCCTTTTCTGCATGTGGGGTCATATAGCCTAAATAATAAAAACAATAGAAGCAATTATATTTTTGGGCTATTCTAATGACTTCGATATGCTGAAGTGACATGTGTTCACAGGTGTTACATAGACCTCACCTTAGACCTATGAAACATTTTCCAACGTTTCGGACTAGTATATACGTATAATATTTAATAACAAAAAAACTTTACCAATTATAGGGCATATTGATGAAAAAATTGAAACATCCAAAATGGGTTGACAAATAAGGGTTAATTTAACGCAATCCCCTAAAATCCCCTAAAATATCATATAGTCAGGCATTTTATTATTACCACCTCATAAAATGTACAATTGAAAAGAGCAACAAATGGTAGTTACAGTTTGTGTGTTTTGTATCAGGTCCCAAGAATAACTTGTATAGTGGTAGTTCATGTTGTTCTCCGAAAGGAGTGTTCCTTAAGATGTATTGTTTTGCAGTATGCAGGGCTGTCTCCCGGGCAGAACTTTATAAACAGAGTTTGGTGACACATTCGAATGTGAAGATTGTGTTGGTGAGAACAGTCCCAAAGAACAAAAGGTCAAATTTTTACAAAAGGAACTTCAAAAGGTGAGGTCTTACAGGCTTCACAGTGCTGTCCTCAGGATGGTAAGTATGTGTGTATTAATGATACACAAGTACTGAATGTGAATTATATGATTAGTGCGGTACAATGGCGGTTTTGCCAGAAGCGAGTTAGCCGCCAGGTTCTCTGTTGGACAGCTGACCATAACTTGCATACAACCAACATTAATGTCAACAATGTCATTAACAATAATAGGAAAAAACTGTGGGACAATATCTGATGTTTCATATCAGGAATTTAACACTCTTCAGGATATAGTGGTATGCCATTAGTAGCATTTCTGTGAGGAAAGTTTCAGTTGATCTTGACATGGTGTTTACAGACAGTGGTGCAGGTGCTGAAGGTGCAGCTCAGGTTGAGGATGGCAGTTCAGTTGATAGTCGGGATCTGTCAAGAGCTCTGAGGGGAACGTTTCATCAAGGGGACCCTTGGTTCCAACACAGAGGACTACAGTGTATGGCTTTGTGTTTGTGACAAATATTTGAGTTTATTGTTGTTGACAATGATGACAATTTTCTAATTGGTATTGTAGCGCACAATCCATTTAACATTTTAGTGGAATTTATTTCTAGATCTGCAAATGCAGATTATTGTACTGTACTCTAAATAAATAATAAATGTCAGTAGGCTACATTTAGTTGTGTGTTATTGGACTGTGTTGTGTGAAAAACATCTGGCCAACCTATAGTTCTATGGGCCTAACACCTTGTTCATGTATTTATGGCAGCGCAGACATGGATAGACCAGGACCAGGACATCTGCTGTCTACTCTGCAAGTTGAAATAAACTGGATTTTATTTACAAAATTGGTAAATACGATAGTAGAGAACAGATGACACTACACATCAAAAAATAAACGCCATACATTTCAGCTTTGCAACCTGTTTAGACAACCACATTAATTAAATGTCCACCATTTTATTCAGATTTTTGGTCAACACGCTATGGCGTGGTGTTGGAAAATAAATACAAACCACATAATGTCAATAATAATTTTTAGAGATTTTTTGCAAACGTTCCCAGAAGAACGCTCGGGGAACCATTTAAAAACTACCCGCTAAAAACATTACTGGAACATTGAATGGTAACATTCTCAGAACGTTCTGGGAACGTACAATTTCTAGCTGGGGTTGCTAAGGCAGGTTTTGCTTTACCATCCATGTAGCCTTGGTCAAAAAGCAAAAGACACCGGTAGGCACTCAGTTTACCACTTCTGGTTTACATGGACAGGTTTCGACTACTTTCGGTGTCCGTCTGATTGGGGTTTACATGAAGGTAAGCTTTAATGTCTGTAACAGCTGTAAGAATACCTGATTCGTGTTGGAAAATTAATTTGATATTTGGAATGAATTACCTAATTTTCAATAAGACCTTAGTAAAAGTTTGATTGACATTTGTATATTACAGTATTCGTGGAAATTCAAATACCAAAATCCTGATCCCAAGACACTTTACAGGGTGGTCTGATCACTTACTTTTACAGAACCCGTTCCTGGGCTTTTGGCCGGACATGGAACCCTAACGGACATACCGAGCGCAGGTCCAGTAGGACTTAGTAGACAGAAGTCATTTGATCAGAAGACTCAAATTTATTTTAATATCCATTTTTGGATTACATTGTGGGCAAGTAATGTACTGCTAACCAAAACTATTTGAACTCCAACTGCATAGATAAGTACTAGGCGCTGAGGCACACACAGGAAATACTCCCTAAACGTTGACTGTCAAGCTGACACTGAAATATAGGGGGAAGGCCGCAATAATTAAAACCGTGTGGTCAGATATTGGCAGCCTGCCCAGACGGGAAACACCACAGCGGAGCAGGTGTGGCAAACATACAGAACTGTTTCGATTGGTTAAACTCTGATGGAAGAACTGTATAAAAAGGGCATGTTTTTATGCACATAGAGCGCGCTTGGATGTACTTTTCATGTTGAGTGAATACTCAGTCCAATTTTTTTTCTTTTCTTCAATATCAGCAGAAGAACATATTGGATTGTAAGTTTTAATTTCTTTAATAAACCTTTAAACCTTTGCACAGGTCTATTTCTTCTTAGAACAGGAGACAAGCTGCTGCCTCTCTCAGGGTAGTTTTAGGGTTTAAATCCTCACCACTCTCGAAACACTGAAAAGATTCATGGGCTGCCTATTTTCTAGCAATGTTGCTATGGTTTTGAAATCAGGAATTCATGTGTTGTGAATTAATTATGTTTATTTGTATCCTAATGCAGTGAGTGCATGTTTAAGTTGAATTTTAACTTCATTTGTGAGACCAGTGAGTCAGTGAAGCGTAAGTACCATGTTGGATGATGGTGATGTTGTATATGTGTAATGTGTTGAAATAAGTTTGGTAATAAATCTCCAGAGAGGGAGTTATTTAGATGCCGCGCAGGAGTTAGGTGCAGCCTGTTATAACTTAATGTGATCTGTGGCAGCTCATGAGTCGTCTGGGTTCCCTTCCCAGATATAGCAAAAATAACAAAAGTCTCAACCTAAATTGTATAAAGTCATTATTAAAATAAGATATATATCTTAAAAGGAAGCTTAAGTGTTGCAAAAGCTTGTATCAAAAATTAACATAGGGATTTAGATCGCACATCTAAGGAAGTTACCAGTTTGTGAGTATAGGACAATTGGTTAGGGACGCATTGGAATAAATAGAAGAATAACTAAGAACCGAAATTCATTATGTTCAAGCAAAAATAGCCGGGCAAAGTAATAAAAACCGCAAACTGATGGTGCGAGGGTCGAAAGCATGATTCCTTACGGAGCCTTGCTGGGCGCCCAGTATAACACTTCCAACACAGCCATAAACCTCCATAAGACTTTTTTGTGTGCTACATTCAGCAATATCTGTCATAGCTGTGCCTCAGTGTTTTCACTGTCTGTTCCAGCTCTGCTGATCCTGCACACCTTCCTGCAATGGGCTCAAAACTCCTCTCAGCCTACACACATGCCACCACCGGTTCACCAGCCATCAGCCGAAAATTTTTTTTTTTTTAAATTCTATCTTTCAACATGTGCCACAGAACTGTCGTACGTCTAGGAGAAAGTTGTCGGGAGGGCCATTTTGCCACACCCACTTGGAGACACCTAAAAATTAAATGAATGATACATTTCAAATGTAAAGTTGGTGAAATTATTATCCGGCATCATATTATTAAACGGCCCAGGTCAAAATTCATGGCTACAGGATTTAAGTTCAAATGTATTCACCATAAATGTATTGTGTAAAACACATTTTCAACTGCACTTGGCTTAACTTGTATATAATTCCCCTGACACATGTGAGTATATACAGGGAAATACATTCAGACCTAGACATATCCACTGGGAGGATTACAGTTAAATTACAGTAACTTAAACTTTTAACTGCTTTTTTAACTTGAAAAATGAAAGAAAATAAAATGATGTAAGCATGGGATTCAAGCCAGAGACCTTGAGAATGTTGTTAAATGAGTTAATCAACACACATTGACCTACCACATGAATTTGAGTGAACATCTTTATGTAGGCTATTTTTAGGTGTAAACAATTGAATAGCTGCTGTGTGGCTATTCACACCATCCCAAATGCAGTCACTACGATTATTTTAACACAGGCTACCTCATTTGATAGACATTCAGGTAAGCAGTTTTATGACAAAACTGACGTTTGACATAGTAATGGGTCGTTCGCAAATGAGCCAGCTCTATGAGTCAGCTCCTTTAAAGGACCCATTCCATGAAAAACAAGTATTTATTGTTTCTGGAATTAGCAACGTCGAAGTGACAAGTTATAAGCCTAAATTTAAGCCTTTCAAACTGGACTGTTAGCTTCCTGGTCTGTATTGGCAAAAAAAGGGAGCGGGGCAGGGAAACAGGCAACTGAGAGAAAAGTGCATATGTTGCGTAGATTACTGCAGTTCGTTTGGTAACACCCCTATGAGGATATGGCCAGCTAGGTAGTATCAATGAAATATGCAAGGCAAGGAACTAATGTTGATCGCCAGTATGGTAGGTTACACAAACTAAGTAAAAGTTTAATGTTCAACACTTGCAGATTACCAAATCTGTAAATCTAATTTTTGATACAGTAACTGCAGGCTACCATAGCATAAACAAGTTGAGTCCATAGGACAGGCATATTAAGAGTGATGCGCACATCAATATCTACATTAGATTAGTATAGGCTATTGTTCAGAAACCGTAAACGGATTGGAAATAGGCTGCTTAAATGTTGTGTTGATTTACTTAAGAAAAACATCAATAATGAAATTGTGTCCCCTGCCGGAAACGGATTGCTGTTTTTTTCATATTATACAAAACATTTAACGTTATGTCCATTATAATAACAAAGATAGAATATGTCTTTGTTTAATTTAGCTTTTCACTTTGTGTTGTTGCTAGCAGCTAGCCACCTATCTATCATATCCCTGTAGTGGCAAGAACAGCTGCGGTTTCATGCTATATGTAACCCTTCATTCATATATGAGTGCTTATGGGTACATGGCTGTTTAGCGGGCAAGGATGGCTGCAATGTTCTGCTATGATATAATTTGATATGAAAAATTTGCCTAGTAAATACATGGCTGGTTATCAAAACGTAACACCATTCCTACCAAGCTGCTGTTGTGTTGTTGACACGAACAACAATGAATTACATTCTGCCGCCTGTATCCTTTACAATAGTCTGGACGGTGAGGCGGAATTCATGCGCAATATTATCACCTTGAAAACACTGCTGAAATTAAACCATATGTGGTCCAAAACCTATAAAACTATGTTCAAACCGCGTTTCAGTAGCCTGCACCGGTACTAGCAGTAAAGCATAGCGTCAACACAGCTACGTGGAAGTCGGGGCGGGGTGGGCAGTGACTTGTTACATTTAAACAAGTCACTGATATCAGATTGTTATCTAAAGAGTTGTATGATGTGATATTCCACATAAACTATGCATGTGAATATCACCGTAAGGTTGACTTTTGGTGTCCTATACATGAATAATTAATTTGCCACGTTAACTTAAAATAAAAATTATGATGAAAGCATCTGTTATATTGGGCTGAGTTTTTATATTAATAAACAAACATTACATTGCTTTTTAGATATATGGTTCCGATTGTTTTGTGTTTTATTTAAGGTGTGCTATTTTGCTATGTCCCATGCACCATCCATCCATCCATCCATCTTCATCCACTTATCCAGAGTCGGGTCGCGGGGGCAGCAGCTCCAGCAGGGGACCCCAA
>JAODOY010060832.1:0-17325 GCA_025399855.1 Forbesichthys papilliferus
AAATGTGACCATCATAGTTTTTGTGTAGTTTTACTGTATGCTGTATGTATCCTAGCACCATATGATTTCATTTTACACGTTTTATAAACTGATGCGTATTTTATGTAGTAGCCTATATATTATCTATATAAATACATGTAGCCCTATTGGATTACGTTCTAGTCATGAGTATGTGGGCTTTGTAAGATTTGCCGGCGTTACTGAGAGAATAGCCAGTTTCTTTGTTATGTAGAATTCAGAATACCCCCCATCTCAGATAACTTCACGTCCTCCCTCCCTCTCATTGTGTTAATTCAGGTCATGTAAACTCAGTATTGTTGGTCTACTCTGACGTTGAAAGATACTTTTTGCTGTGTCTTTTTACAAGATTTTCACAGCAGAAACCCCCCTTTGCCAAGTGCCTGTACTGTATTTAAAAAAAAAGACCTTATATCTACTCATATTTAATTGTTTTTACTTTGAAGTGATAGTATGATTATGATACTTGTATGATATTTGTACATCGCCGCACCTTCGCTGTTTGCTCCCGTCATGTTATATTTTATTTACCGCTATTTCTCTTCTTCGATTTTTTTTTCTGGATAGTGCACAACTGACTTATGGGATAGCGTAGTGTGAAACGTTTGTACGCCACTCGACTACTACCAACTGCTTACTGAGTATTCGGACATACTAGTAAATGTGACGTACTGCTTTTTGCCTACTATATAATAGACTAGTACGGGTATTCGGATGCAGCCCTGGCATCAGTTGCATGCCTGAGTGATAAAGTAAAGGTGTGTTAAAAAAGGGTTTGTGACTTCTGACGCAAAGGAAGGGTGCCAGAAGGGGGGTCATATTTTAATGTAAAACAATGCACATTTGTATAAAAACAGTAGTGAAAATACATTTTTAGTTTAGTCAACATGGTTTTACAGTATTTGATGGGAATTCAATAATATATTTTTTTTTATTCAATTTTTGCTTGTTGAAATGTTTTGCTGTATTGTCCATTTTTCACTCAAATATATAAGTACAAAAACATGCTTATATTATCTTAGGTCCTTTTGAATCCATATATATCAAATACATGGTAATCCATATACATTACATATTGTTTATAAGCCCAAATAGTAAAAAGTAGTCAAAATAATAGCTTTGTCCCCAGAGGGTTTAAACAAACAGAGTCGTGTCTATCTATATACTCATGGTGTTGGTGTTCCAACAGCAAAAATGACTAGGCGTTTCATCCACTGCCAAGTAGTTATTGAGAGTGCATGCCAGTACCCTGTACAAATAGTATTGATGCACGGCTTCCTAGATGGACATGTGAATAACAATCCACCTGGCATGTCAGGTTATACAGGTATGGCTCTGGTGCAATAACCACATTGGTACTGGCAGCATGAAACTATGTGGACTTGTGTAGAATGCGTATGATGTCAGTGCAAGTGCTTTTGTTTATAAAGTAAAGCAGTTCTTCTGACAATACACCACAAATATAATACATAAATAGTCCTGTGTAAATCAGTTACATTTTACAATCATTTCACCCAGTTGTTGATCGGTGTTATGTATGTGTTCTTTGGATTCAAATATTAGAAATATTAAATTATAGATTAAAAATCTGGAATCATTTGTAATTTGTGAACTATAAATGGCAAATGAATACAATTGTGAGCTGCCAGTTAGTTGCTAGCGAGTCATTTAAATAACATAATAAAATCATCCGATACATTCCATAATTGTAATTGTAAACTTCTCTAAGCATGTTTCCTTTGCTTTGTAAAGTAATACTTTGAGGAAACACCCAGTGAACAATACAGAATACGTGACCCCGTTTTTTGAGTACTGCAGGGTGGAGCTTGAACATTATATAAAGTAGAAATTGCTATAAATAGCCTATTTTGTAGTGATCTTATTAAAACTTTCGATAATTTAGTTGTGAAGTCTGTTGTGAAGTGTCCTGAAAGAGAGAAGATGAAAACTTTTGCATTTGTTCTATTGGTTGCACTGACCTTCAGCTGTGGTGAATGTTCATAGCATTATTTTTGGTTTGTTTTTATTTATTTATTTGTTTGTTTGTTTGTTTGTTTTTGTTGTTAAATGCTAAATATTTTGATTGGATGTGAACATTTATCTTGAAAAGACAATTTGCTTACAGGTATGGCTCTGAAATGCAATAACTGCATTAATACTGGTTGCAGAAATAGTGTGGAGACTTGTCAGAATGGTAAAGATGCCTGTGTAAGGGCAATTTTCCTGCCCCCTTTGAGTGAGTATGCCATCCTACAATATTAGATAATTTTGTCATGTAATATTGTTTAATTATTTATTCATTTCTATATTTATTTGCTCCACAGAAACAAATTTTTTCAGGAGTTGCATAAAGATATCAGATTGTCTGATTATGCAATCACTGCCCAGTCTGATGTCTACCTACTGCTGCACAACTAACCTCTGCAACTAGGCAATGCAGTTCTGATAGACCTGAACTATAGAATGTATTGCAGTGCAAATAAATCATCATTAAGTCATATTTCTTGCAAGGTGGTGTCATGTCTTCTTTATTGTATGCTGTGTAAATGAAAACAGGGATACATTAGATATTGAGCATATTGTAGTTCAGGCAGGCCACAAAGTGATGCTTAGCTTTTCAGTCGATCTCAACCAATTAACAGACCAGCTGATCACTGCTTTACACGCAGTGGCCAAATTGTCCAGGGCACCTTAAATGGTAAAATGACTGCATTTATATTGCACTTTTCTAACCTAAAGCGCTGTACAGTATTGCCTCACATTCACCCATTCACACACCATGGCGCCACGTCGTGACCACCAGGAGCAGTTAGGGTTATTGTAGGTGCCTTGCTCAAGGACACCTCGACACTTGGTGAGGAGTTAGTGGGGTTTGAACTAGTTTGAACTAGTTTGAACTAGTTTGGAGCAGGGGTGACAGGTGACTTCTTGATCTACCCACTGCATCACTGTTGCCTTACGTATATAAGCTGGCTAAGCCTGCCCCTTTCCTGACGCTTCCCCTGCAAGCCCCTGTTTCATTTTCTGCTCCATGAACAGAGCCAGACAGCCAATTAGAATGAACTGCAAATAAAATACTTATTTTGACTAATAGTGGTCCTGACTGAAATAGATTTGTGGTAGGCGATATGTTATGTGTAATGTTTGAATTCACAATGCCAACACAAAAATGGGGGATAAAACTTATGATATAAATATATAAATATATGAATGAGGCAGGTCGGTGTGTTTCTTTATTACAGCGATCAGAAATAGGGCCTACAATAACAACGACACAGCGAGTTATCAGACAACGGATATTAAACCAATTCATCAAGGACACTGACAACAGTGTAGCCGCATATTTGGAACCTGTTTTATAGAACCTGTTTTAAGTAGCCTTGTTGTGAGTTGCTTTAGTACCATACGTTGCATTACCATATTATATACAGTATATATATTATTGTCCAGGTAGACAAAAAGCAAAACAATGACAAATTGTGGCAAAGAGGACAGGGTGGTCTAGTGGTCTGGGTGTTTCACTGCCAGCCAGGATTTGTGGGTTCAAACCCTGGTGTTGACATACCTGTACCTTGATTTTTACACATTTCTACACATTTCTACACACCTTTCACAGCACACCTTCTGGTGGTGAGTTGGGTCAAGGGATGGGAAAAAACTCATGTGATCTTCAACGCACACCTCTCTGGCATCCCTGTGGAGGTTGGGGACATTAAACCTGAGTGGGAAATGTTCAGAGCTTCCATTTCTGAAGCTGCGGCAGAGAGCTGTGGTCTTAGGAGCCTCAAGGGGTGGTAACCCTCGAACACCGTGGTGGACACCAGTGATCAGTCATCCGACTGAAAAAGGAGGCCTTTCGGGAAAAGACTCCAGAAGCGGTTGCAAGGTACTGACGGGCAAGAAGGGCTACAGCATCTGCCATAGCAGAAGCAAAGCAGCGGGTCTGGGGAGAGCTTCAAAGAAGCCACAGAGAAATACTTTCAGTCAGCACCAAAGAGTTTCTGAAAAAACAAAAAACGGGGGACCATCAAAGTCGTGTACAGCAAGGATGGGATGCTGTTGATCTGATGAGTTAATTGGACGGTGGAAGGAACATTTTGAGGAACTCATAAATGTGACTGACTCTCTCTATGGTAGAGACAAAGCTGAAGGCTGATGGGGGATCATCGTCAATTTCTCTGTGGTAGGTCACTGAGGAAGTCAAACAACTCCACAGTGGCAAAGCCCCATGGATTGATGAGATCCGCCAAGAAATGCTAAAAGCTTTGAATGTGGAGGGGATGACTTGGATGACATGCCTCTTCAAAATCGCGTGGACGTCGGAGACAGTGCCAAAAGAGCGGCAGACTGGGTGTGGTGGTTCCCCTTTTCAAAAAGGGGGACCAGAGAGAGTGTGCCAAATATAGGGGTATCACACTACTCAGCCTCCCTGGTAAAGTCTACTCCAAGGTGCTGTGTATGACCGGGTCCCCCGGGAGATACTGTGGGAGATGCTGCGGGAGTATGGGGTGAGGGGGTTCTTTTTAAGGGCAATCCAATTCCTGTATGTACAAAGAGAGAGCTGTGTACGGATTCTCGGCAGTAAGTCAGACTCGTTTCAGTTGGAAGTTGGTCTTTATCACCAATCCTGTTTGTGATACCAAGGCGTAGAGTGGTGGGAAGGGGTTGCGGTTCGGTGGCCTGGGGATCTCATCACTGCTTTTTGCAGATGATGTGGTCCTGATGGCATCCTCAGTCTGTGACCTCCAGCACTCACTGGATCGATTCGCAGCCGAGTGAAGCGGTTGGGATGAGGATTAGCTCCGCAAAACCTGAGGCCATGGTTCTTAGCAGGAAACCGATGGAGTGCCTACTTCGGGTAGGGCATGAGTCCGCGACCCTACTCCGGATAAGGGGATGAAGATGGATGGATGGATGGATCAATATAAAGTTGTATGTGATTGTTTCCGATGATTTAGGTCTTTGTGTCTGTTTGCTTTGAAATGTTTTGTATGTTAGTGGCATTATTTTGTCCTTGTGCCTAAACTGTACATGTCAATGTATTTACACAGTGCACAAAAGAGATCTAGATCTCAGTCTGTCTCCATGTTAAAATAAAGTTTGAAAATAAAAAAAATGTACCAGACAATAATATAATGTTTGAGTTCTAAATATTATTCCATGATCTCTAGAAAACAACAGCACTTTCCTCGTTATGAATGCTGCCATGTTATACAAAGAAAACAGCAAGGGTTGAGAAATCACTGAAAACAGTAACTAATCCATTACATTACCAGCTAAAATATTCTAATATATTGTCCTTAGAGCATTAAAGCATTAGAAAAATGCATAAAACATTTGCTGTTTTCTTAATGACCTTTTAATAAATGTCCTACTTTGATCAACCCCGCTGAACAACAAACACGATCACAAAAATACAAAGATAAGGTGCGCCAACACAGTAAACTTATTTGTATGGCTTTTCAAATTAAAACAAAAATGTTTAGGCTGAAGTAATGAATAGTATTTTTATGTTACTAAATGTAGGTAATCTAAAAATGTCATTATACTGATTATAATGTAGTCTGGTAACTAACCGATTATATTTAAAAAGTAACCTGCCCCACCATGAAAACACATTATAAAGTAACTGCACAGCTTTTCTTTTGGTTCACTTAAGTATGGTTGTGGGTATTTTAACAACCTATTTCAAATACGTAGTTCAGTATCTTATTAGCACACTGTTAATTAGAGCCCCTAGTGTTGAGGGTGTAGTGAGTTTCACATGTTTGCATTCCCCTTATGCAGTCCTGGAACTTAAATGGGTATTTCAGAAACTGGGTCAAGGCCACTTTAAACACAGGCCCGTCTCATTTAAAATCTGTTAAACAATACATAATTGGCATAAAATATATCCATTTGCGTATTTCTTACCCACCTATGGGTTTTGGGGTCCAGAGAGGAAAAATTGATTATTGTATTTGTACTAATTCTACTTTGAATCACCTCACAATAGGCTAACTGCAACAGCATAACACTAATGAAATATGATATCATAGAAAATAAACATTGCAATATACTGTACACATGACATTCATTTATCTTAATACAATAACTGTATAGGAGGGAGGTGCTATTAGAGAATATAAAGAGCTGAAAATAAGTGAAACCACCTCAGAGAATATTGCAAAGTGAATATTGCATTTTAGAGCACTCATATTTTAATATTGTTTGGTTGTGAAGTCTGCTGTGCAGTGTCCTGAAAAGTGACAGAAGATGAAGACGTTTTCTCTTGTTCTATTGGTTGCACTGACCTTCAGCTATGGTAAGTCCTAGCATTTGTGTTGAGAATAATGTAATTCTTTATCATTGTATCCTTGGAATGAAAAATAATATATATAATCTTATTTGGAATATTATCTAAAACCAATGTGAATATTTGAATTGTCATCTTAATGTTTTGCTTTTATAATTCATTGGTATAAGCTATACAAATCTAATATTTATGCATAATAAAAATTAAATGTTTATGCTCTGAATTGGTTGGTTAAATAAAATCTAACCCACAATTCTTAACTATTTGTGCTTGAGTTAGACCATGCAGCCTAGTAGTGCTAAATGATGTATACTTATCCATTTTAACTCTAGCCTGGTCATGGTTTCATGTAAAAATAACGATGAATACATTTTGCTTGCAGGTATGGGTCTAAAGTGCAACAACTGCCAGGGTTCTGCTACTCTCCCCTGCAGACCCCATGTGGAGACTTGTCAGAATGCTTATGATACGTGTGCAAGTGTTTACTTTCAACCTCCTTCAAGTAAGTATAGCATGCAAATGTATGTAGTTGTTTCATGGAGTCATTTTTAATGGTGCCTTCTTGTTTCCACAGGACCAAATTACTTTAAGCGTTGTATGAAGGAGTCAGACTGTCTGCTTATGCAGTCACAGCCCAGTTTGATGATAGTTCGCTGTTGCAAACAAGACTTGTGCAACTAAATTGATGTAACAATAAATACACCAAAAAGTTGTAACATTGATATTGATTCTGTTTTAGTCATTTAATGAAAATGAATCATACTGTATACATTTACCAATACATCTGCAAATCCCAAAGATAAACATGTATTTCCTATTTAAGAAGTAAATAATTATTAATCTTCTTATCCACTTGCTGTAATTTGTTTTACCTTTAATCACATTTCAACAAATGTGCCATTATTGGTTTGATATGTAAAAACAAAACAAAAGATGCTGACATTTCAAAATGTTTTAAAGGCACTTCACTTATGCCAACATAATCCATCATAGCAGGTTGTGATTTAACAGCATGTGCGATTGCACATGCAGGTGTGGCACTCTAGTGAGTAGTTAATCACAAACCACAACGACACAATTGGCATGCTGACTGTAATGTAGACATCTAAAATAAAACATGTTACAGTAGATGGGCAGGGCATTGACAATAAATCAGGTGTGGACACACACACACTTGGTTTTTTGCACATCTACTATTCACCTGACTCAAATGAATGGGTTGTTATCAGGCAGAGAATAACCAATTTATTTTAACTAGGTGTGTTGGAGCAGGGAGACATCTACAATAACATATATCATGACCAGGACTGGGAAACACTGCCCCAACCTATAGTATACATAATAGCAAATGTTCTCAATGTAAACAGTGGCAAATTAAATTTGAATGATGCTGGGAAGAAATACTCTCATTTTATGATTATAACATAAATATAAACTAAATAATCTTCTGTTATCTACTGTAAATTTTATTTACTAATTTATTTTATATTAAATGTGTATAGCCCTACACTGATCTACCCCTCATACTTTCAAGCGTTTTACTGATATCACTAGAGGTCAACAGAATTCTAGGCAGGACATAACATGTAAACATCAGGTACATTTCAACATCTGATCAAAGTATTGTTAAATTATAACATCTTTATAGTCTTTTTTATAGTTTTGTTTTTTTGTAGCCTACCTGATGGCAGCTGCAGCCAGGTTGGCGGCTTGGCTCACGTGATGGGCACTACAGGATCTATTTTGATTACACACAAGGTAGTCAGTCACCCAAGTGTCAGCAAGGTATTGGGCTGGCCAGGTGGGTCATGTGTGTTAGTATTATCTGCTAAATCTGAAAGTACAGCATTCTCTTTGAGTTGGTACAGTATAGGCCTTTTTAAAAGTTCCAAGGTCCAGTGGCGTCTTGAGTTTTGTTTTGGTAAGCACTTGCTAATAATTAGCTAATTTATTTTTTATATTTTGGTACCTTGGTACATGCCTTATATTTCTCTTTTTATTGGAGTGGCAAACATTACGTTTATAAGTCTAATTTTAAAGTGTGTTGAACCATCCTTCATCAAGAAGCAGATTACGCACACACCTGCTGTTTTTTGCAAACAGGGAACATACTGTAAGTCACAAAACACGACTCATCCTCAATCGTGCCTAAATAAATGAATTGACCAGGAGAGTGTTTTATAGCACAGGCACATTATTTACAGTAACTTACTGTATTTGTGGGGATGAGTCTGTGGCGGCTTGAGCTCTGCTCATCAGGTTTTCATAATTTGCACAGCGGGATAGGAGCGTTACTACAGCCTCCCATGTACTACAGAGGAGCCCAGGCAGCCATTGTCATCTACAAAATCACATACACAGTGAGTGTCCTCCGCACACATCTTTCAACATTATTGGTGTAAGAGCTAGATGTACCTGTGAAGACTGGATATTAAAGGTATAGTAAGCGATAAGATAATGCCATCCGTCCATCCATCCATCCATCTTCATCTGTTTATTCAGAGTCGGGTCGCGGGGGCAGCAGATCCATCAAGGGACCCTTCTCTTTCACAAGCCACATTAGCAAACTCTGACTGGGGGATCGCGATGCGTTCCCAGGTCGGTGTGGAGATATAATCTTTCCCCCTAGTCCTGGGTCTTCCCAGAGGCCTCCTCTGAGCTGGACGTACCCTCCCAAGGGAGGCGCCCAGGGGGCATCCTTACTAGATGTCCCTACCACCTCCACTGGAGATAATACACTTTTTTGTCAAATTCACCCATTCATTCAACTATATCGTCACGGTTTGCTATCTGACCATTCTCTGTGCGTGCTGAAAAAATTTCCAGGTACTCATACACAACCATGTAAATACGAACACAAAGACAGTGGTGAAAAATCCTAGCCTTCACAATGCAATGTGGGGCAGAGCTTCTGAGGGAGCATCCTATGGCATTGAAGGGAAATGTGTTTATGTTTCAAATAGCGATATTTCTCCAGAATGACTTACTATAACTTTATATTTAGGAGTTGTAAATCCCAAACATTTTGTCAGCAATGCTACATGGGCGGTCATATCCTCATATGCGTTACCATATAAACTGTGACAAGCTTTTTTTTTACTATCTTTTCCTTCTATGGCAGACTATGAAGGTAACGGTCTACTTTGACAGGCCCTGCTTGTCTCCAAGTCACATCAACATAACTCTTTTCAAAAACAAGAAGAAATGTTTCTTTTCCATGGAATGACTCCTTTAAGAGCTTGTGCATTTTCAGAGACAGCAGAGACAAACCAATAGGGCAGATCCACTCAGACTGAGAATGCAGAGGACATTGGGTCCCCTTTGATCAAATTGAATTTGAATCTGTCTCTCTCCCTAGCTATAAAACTATCTCAGTGCTCATTGGCAGCGTCTGACCTGTCAGAATTAAGACAGAGTTTATAACTTAGTTGTTTTTAACAGAGCAGCACAAAAGTGTAGAACACAGTTCCATTCATTTAGGGTAAAATTAATCTCTATTGGTTTGTGAGCTCTTTTTTAAATATTCTATACATGTGATTGTCATTAAAAGTGCATTTTTAAGGTGTTGGGCTTTTACTCAGATTTAAATATTTGATTTAAAACAAAAGGTAGACTAATCGTTATACCATATTAGAAACAATTCGTATTGCCTACCACTAGATGGCAGCAAAACCCCTTTAATGTATTCAAAGCAGTTTTTTAAGGACATTGTATTTAACTTTCTCTACGCATAGATTTTAGATCGACCCATTCTGAATGGTCCTGGTTAATGTCCGCACCTACTTGCTCTTTAATATTAATTGTACGTGCTGTAAATCACTTTCCATAAAAGCCTCTTTAACAGAAATTCTCGATGTTAGTTGTACTATACTGACATCTGCTGCCAAAATATGATAATATGTGAGCTAGTACACGTGCGTACGTGTTGATTCTCCGGGTTCCCGGCGTTCCCTGCCCGGTTGTAAACATGCTTCGCCTGGTTATGGACCCTTGAGCGTTTATACATTGAATTCAAAAACACCCCCCTATGTGGGTATCTGGTTAGGAACTTCATAGCTATTGCAATAAATGTTTATACATTGCAAATATTACACAATGCACAATGGTCGTGTGCACAATGGTCATGGGTGCGCGTTTGTTCGTCTGTGCTTTCACATCTGTATGCATGAAAGTGTGTGTGGCAAATGAGCAGGCAAAGGCATTTACAGAGAAAATATCACACATTACAATATTCCGTAAGCTTCGCACAGCACAATACAAGGCTTCATTTGTGATTGCCTGCTTATGGCACAGCTTGTTGAGCAAGGTTTCTTTTAGGTCAAAGTAGCTCACTCGTGATTAATAGTGCCATTAGATGTCGCTTTCAAATTTGAAGTGCATTAGTTGGAGAAATTACACGTTTCCATGCAGGTGTGCCTGTAAAGGATTTCCAAGAGTACTTTTCAAAACATAATTTTAAAAATCACATGCATTCATCAACACAGGACCTGCCATTAAGTGCATTAATAAGGCACCTTACATCCCAATGCCTTGCCTAAACACAGATAGTACCAGTAAAATATCACCTCTAACCAGATTACACACTGGTACAAACTGCAGTGCTAAAACATGTATATTTGATGATTTCATTGATGCTGGTATGCCTGGATTGTCATCTTCAATTTCTATGGCTTGGTGTCTACTTTGTTTTCAACGGTGATAACGTGATGATTGTGTATTTTATGTAAATAAATAACATAATCTTCCTTGAATGTCGATAAGTGAGTGATAGCATCACATTAGCATATGTTTGGTAGAAAGGTACATATCCAGCAACCAGCAAATAAAAAGAGCCCCTGTCATTTAAACTTCATAAATGGGCAATCTGATATTTCAACTAATGATGGAGAATGAAAAACCTACAATAGTAAGCGAAAGGGTTCCCCCTCAAATGTGCCTTTGTGCTCCAGAGACAGACAGGCAAATGTTTTGAAGTGGAACTCTCTTATTGAGTGCAGAGTTAAAAAAGAAACCATTCTCAAGAGTTTTAAACTGTTGTACATTGTCACACAAGTTGGCAGACATGCTACTATGGCTTTAACCTATATCAAAACCTTGTTATGACAGCAAAGCAGCGTTTCAAACCGTTGCAGATGCAAACATGCACACAGGGTATAGTAGACAGTTGCAGCTGCAGTAGACATGCAGCTGCTCTCCCATATATAAAGCAGCTACTGCGTTCACAGTAGACAATATCTTACAGGCTGTCCATCAAGACATGTTCTGTCAAAAAGAAAACAAATTTTACATGACATTGCTGATGTGAATCGTAATAGGGGAAATTGACAGAAATGTTACCTTTGAAGCAAAAATTGGCTGAGGAAGTGGGAGATGTCTGGAAATAAACATAGCTACTGTAGCTGACTATTAGATGGATATACACCTTCACATACTCCTGTACATGTTTTAAATCTGTAGTGTAAATTCATTTGTCCAAAACTCTACATGGTCATGTTTGTTGATCATAACATTTATTTTTAATAACAATGGGTGTCAATGTCTAAACTGACCCACTTCTGTAGCATATAGACCCTTGTTTGTTAAACCCTTCAATAATATTTAAGGGAATATATACTTGTACATAAATGCATTAGGTAACTATAACATGTAGCCAAATACTCACCCTTCGCATTAGGATGTGCCATTTCTCAATGATGTGCCAATGGGATTTAAATCATCTTACCAACAGCTGACAGCGAGATAGCTAGTTTTCTGATGGATTTCTCCTCTTTCTCTGTAAAGACAGAAATGCCATTAAATACCAAGGGCAGTAGGAGCGTGTGGGACACATTTAATCCATAGATGTTGATAGCACTCTGCTGCCATTTGAGATGCTTGCAGATAGTTGAGATAATTCTGATGTGGTTGCAATTATTGGCCCTTATCTAAAATGGAACTTCAAAGGGTGTTGAAATAGGATGGAGCAGGAGGCCTGCACTGCAACTCTGTACGTATGTGAAAAGATACCACCTCTTTTTTTCATGTTTGTCATTGTTTGCTAAAATCCCACTGGCTTTTAGAAACACATTCTGCATCACCCATTAGACCACTGTTATACTGGAGCAAGACTTCATCAGCTTTCTGTAACAGCAATTTTTGATAGAAACTACTGCTGGCATATGTGGCAATGTGCCAATTGAAGCAAGGAATGCAGGCTCATGGCTGGTATACAGTAGACTAGGTAAGCAACACCTTTGATCTGAACAATCCAAGATGTTTGTACCGTGTAAGAGACTTGGAAGTGAATGCATATTTTCCTCACTAAATAAAAGTTAAAGATGGACTCCTCAATGCTGCCAGATTTACGCATAATCTCAATGTTGTTATTTTAACACAAATGTCCTCAAGAGTGTGTGTGTGCATGCATGCCTGTGCATGCCTGTGCATGCATGCCTGTATATGTGTGTGTGTGTGTGTGTGTGTGTGTGTGTGGGGAAGGTAAGGTGGAGAACAGTCAACCTACTGTACAGTATAAGCTCTGTAGAGAGGAATGCTTGTCACTCAGCAGTCAGGTGGAACTTTAACAGTGCTGCTGTTATAGCTGGTTTCAACTGCAAGGCTAATTTCAGAGTCCCTTAAAATAAATAAATGATCTGGTCTGAAAATTTGTCAGTTTATGATCACAATGAACAGGCACAGGAAACACAATGAAACATCTTCAGCAAAAACAATACAGAAACTATTTAGTTACAATATATGCTGGTTTGGTGTTGTCTGAAGCTCCTCTGCCAGTACAGTATCAAATTGTCACGGTCAACAAGTCCTGAATCTGAAAATGCATATAGTCTTTTATTCCACATCGTGGCACCTTATTAGCTGTTACATCTCTAAAATGATGCCAAGGCAAACTTGAAAAGCACATTTACAGTAACTGCATATGGTGGCTTCGGGGTAACCATGGTGACCAGGTTAATTGCAGTGCAAGGGTCTGATGGACAGCCAGGCCTTGATTGAGCTATGTCTGGGCATACATCATGGACTGGAGGAGTAAAATGGTCCCTAATGAAAGCACTCAAGATAATGACAGAGCCGAGCAATGGCTTTGCCTTTGATGCCTGGAACTGCTGCTGATTGGACCCAGGTCTATAGAAGAAAAGAAGCAACCACATATATTTTACACAGCTTCAGCCACCAAAACAGCAGGGGGCTGATTCTAGTGTGAAATTCCAGTTTGAGCTGAGTATTGTATGTGCATGCATATGTTTATCTGTGTGTGTGTGTGTGTTTGTGTGTGTGTAGTTTTTGTTCTGTTCTTCTTCCATTGGCACGTGCTACACACACACACACACACACTCGCACACACACACACACACATCAGGGTCTTCTGCTTAACGGTGTCATCTTACACCCTTGTCTTTGCTTGCATGTGTGTCTGCGTGGGTCCAATATGTACACCTTTATTTTTAGGGTATTGTGGATGATGAAGCAGGGTGCCAGAGGACTTCAATGGGAAGGACATAGCTCAAACTCCAAGTATGTTTCCACACTGTATCCATCAATGTCTGTCTGACAGCTGCTTGAGCTGCGCGCCATCGGTCACAGTGCAATGCTAGCACGAGTCCAGCATCCTCAAGGGGCCATCTATAGCGGCATCTGTTCCTGAGCTCAGTCAAACAATTTTAATGAGGAGGGGGGCTAAGAGTTGGGATGCGGGCCGATAACCGGACGATGGGCAAAAGCAGGAGTTTGAGGAATTTGATGTGTTAAGGTGATACAGTATTGTACAACATGTTCAACGTTTTCCCTCGACTCCTCTGACGTTTCAGCTCCCTCCAAGTAGACATTACTCTTTAAATGTAATGTGAAGGCATGCAAAATGCACGTTGACAGCAAAATTGGATGTACTACTGGATTTATGGAAAAGCTGAGGTGATTTTCAATGTGATAGACTACAGCAAATGTCCAAATATTAGTGAAACAGGATTTTAGAAGTGTATAGTAAGTTAAATGTGTTTAGGAATTGACTTTGGAGTAAAAACAATTATGCCTATATGGCATTTGGTATTTGACTCTTTGCAGAAAGCAATATTTTGTTGACAAAAAAAAATATTTATGTTAATATCCCCAAGCTAGAACATAGACACAGAGCTGGCCTATTTTATTATTGGCATGACATGATGTTTCAGTCAACTGTAGTCGAAGCACCTTTGGACTTTGTAAAAAGTTCACCATTGTTCTTTATTTTTTTCTTCTGAAATCGGGACCAACGTGGGATGTGTTGCGCCTTGCGCGTCCAGTGACACAATATATACAGTCCGCAAACAGCGCGGTTATCTCGACACGCTACTGGGCTGCAGAACGCCCACAGCTCTCACATCGGAGCTGTGACAGTCAGACATGGCAAGCCGCAGCGGAGGTACAACCAAGCGCTCTAAAGCAGGTAGGTAACGGTTCGGCATGACTTATTCATTTATGTGTCCTGCTATAGCCTAAATCGGGGCGAATGTATTAGATGCTCGTTTCCTTTGTTGTTTGTTACAAAGGTCTATAGACACTTCGGTTCTGCGAAAACCGTCAACCTGTGAAGATGTATGTTGATATCGGGTGGCATAAGCTATGTGTCTGTCCTGAAATATTGACACCAAGCTATATTTTCTTGCTTCCTCAAAAAAAAAAAAACACAAACATGCCCTTCTTATCTCAAAATGGTATCTTACAAAAGCATTTCCTCTTGTGTTTTTGAATAATTTTTCAACTTGTCTTAACTTTTAATTCAATATTTCAAATTCAATATTTTTTTAAATTTTATTTATTTATTTTTAATAAAAAACATTTATCAATTGGACAAAATGTTGTCATGTTGACGAGGACTGTGCAAGTCTAGTATTTCTTGTGGATGTAAGGCTGAATTCAAATATAATCTGATGGTAATATAGTAAATGAACACTACTTTATCATCATGACAAAGTTATTTGTATGAATCAGAAAAAGGCCTATACCACCAATTACATTGTGACATGGAATCTGAGAAGTGAAGGTGAATTAAGTACATACTACATGGACACAACAAAAACACTTCAATGCTTCCCTGTTTACTATCCTCTGGAAATAATCCTGACATTTTTACCTGACTATCTTTTCATCCTGAGTTAGCTGGGTCTCTAATTGAGCTATTACTTATTACAAGACATGGTTTATAACCATTCTAATGTTTTTGTTTTAGATGTGCCATCACCTAGTGAGACAGCTATTGAGATAGGCTAATGACAGATCCATTTAGCTCGATTACATTGTGGCGGCATGCTACTAGCGTGACACACGATGTGTAATCAATGGGAAGGCTAATGTGATCTCAAACATCTGCACATACTTCATCCAACACAGTTTGGCACTAATGTTTCGTGTTACCACTGCTTGTCACACTTTGGCTGCAGAGGTGTTCTGACGAAATCCAGGTTTTTTCACTGCATTGCTGAGTGTTCACTGTTGCCATGACACACTTAGCCGCCACTCAAAGTGAAGTGTGCTGAACCTTAGTGCTTACATGCACAGCAATAGCAAATCATCATCTTCAAATGACCTAGTAGCAATAGCCCCGCCTCCAACTTAAGTCTTGTGCCTGCCCAACACCCCAGCAAAAAGAGGAAATATTCTGCCCGACTGTATTTGAGATATAGGTTTTTATCATGGTGAACAAAGGCCCTCTTTTCCCTCATCACGTCCCACCCACGACCCCCCCCCCCTGCCCACTTCCCCAGAGTGAACGCTGTCATTTTCACCTGCTCTTCCAGCATGACACAGAGAGTGTTTGTGCTTCTATTAGCTTTGCGTGTGACTCTGGTGGGCTTTTACTGTAGGTGTGAACACAACTGGTGTTTCCTTACTTCCTTACTACATCAGAGGGAATTCTCAAGAAAAATTACTTTTCTAAGAATTATTATGCTGTATGCTGTATATGCAGTACTCGTATTTAGTGAGATGAAGATTGATCTTCCTCCTTTTGAGTTTGTGGCGGGATCAGGTTAGAATTTTCAGTTCATTTAGAGGTCACAAAAAAGTGGTTCACACAGAAATCTTTCACCTTTTAAAGCAGGGTTCCCAAATCCTGCATGTTTTAGATGTCTCCCTGCTCCAACACACCTGATTCTAATGAATGGGTCTTGATAACGAGCTATTCATTAGAATCAGCTGTGTTGGACCAAGATTGAGGAACACTGTTTTATCAGCCTTGCCTTACCTGCGCCACATGTAGCAGAGCCCCCTCCACCCCTCCTCTTCCTCCTCCTCTAATCCTGTGTTTAGAGTGATGATGACCATTCTACACTAGCCCCCACCTCTGTTTTCCTTTCGATAGTTTGGCATTTGGCTGCTGTCGTCTGTCTCAGTAAAAGCCATCAGCTGTGAAATTGAGAATAATCATGTGGAACGAGATTGGGGAGGGTGCAGATTGAGCTCCCGCCCTGTAGACTGTCAATGGACTCATGGCTCCTGCTGATAAAGTCCACAGAGAACGAAGCGCTAACCCACATAACATTTCCTGTTGATGTGTGAAAGACATTAGTTTGTTATCTGTACTGTATGTTCTGCATGATTTACATACTGTATCTCCTAAAGTTCCTGCAAGGTTGCAAGCATTTTATAGAATGTCATATTTACACAATACTAGCAAAGCACGTGAATATTTATTGTGGTTATGCAGTCCAGTAATACAAAATGTTCAGAATTATTGTTCAGTTTGACTGTGGAATAATGGTGTCGATTTGTGATTGTGTTTCAGTTCTATGTATATCCTCCAGCCTTGAGATTAAGTACCGATGGCTTTGGTGTGAACTCATTTTGTCAGCGTTGTCAATCGATTGCATTGATCTGCTAATCATTTGCAGCTGGTGCAGTAACTGTAGTGTCATTCTAGATGTATGCCTACTGTATTATAATCTTTATTTAAGATATTAGGCATTTATAGCCTTTACATTAAGTGAATATATAATTGTTTGATGGCCCATACATTTTTTGAATTAATACAAAATCTCTAA
>JAODOY010060843.1:0-17321 GCA_025399855.1 Forbesichthys papilliferus
GATACTTTATCTGTAGTCTCTCTCTCTCTCTCTCTCTCTCTCTCTCTCTCTCTCTCTCTCTCTCCCTCTCTCTCTCTCTCACGTATGTAGGCACACACACACAGTACATCAAACACACAAAATAAAAAAAATAAAAAACAGTACTCAAAAATATTGTGTATAATAGTATACACACACATACATCAAATTAAAATAAAAAAACAGTACTAAAACACACACGCACACACACACACTATTTATGACGTGAGTTAAGGCCCTACCACAGGCCATGGTCAGGGTGATGAGTGCAGCATAAGTTGTACATTGATTCTCCATAAGCATTGATTGGACTAAATGAGCACTGGGATCGATTGCTTTTGTTGATAGAGCTGGGAAGGGACTGGGAAGGGGGGGGGGGGGGGTTGAGTTACTGCTCAGGACCACTTGTCTCTCATTGCTCATATTGAGTTGACACAAAAGTGTTACCTTAAAATCACTGGCACAGTATTATCAGTTTATCAGCGATGTAGTAACATCACCAAGGGAGGTTTGTTCGGGCGATTGGGCGACACACCAGCAAAAGTGTACGCTACTTCACTGTCCTGCCTCGGAATATCTTAATATAATCAACATGCAATGTTCTGTGGAGTACGTATAGCCTCCAGACCCTTTTTGGGCGGTTTCAATATGGCTTAAAATCGTCCCGATTGCTCTAATAGGCGTTCACGTTAACACATTTTTAAAAAATGCAGGCTCTGCAATCCATTCTCTATGGCATCTGGGAGTGCTTGCACTAACATGTTTACGTCATACACAACGTTCGTAGATTTCTGTCAGTGGCGTACGTTGTCTATGCAACATGACCAGAAAGGTTCGTCGTCGCACATTATGGATTGTGTCTCATCCGTTCTGTCTGCATGACTTGCAAAGTAAGTCATATGATAATAATAATAATATGAATTGGTAAGATTGTCTAGTGTGTATGCAATTGTGCTTTTCCATAACCATTTCTAACCACAGACGGCGGCTATAGACTGGTATGGTAGTAAACGAGATTTGGCAAGAGCATTTTGCTGCACCTAAAATGTCATGACAACTGAATCAAACTATTATGAATTAATGTATTTTCATTATCAATCTAAAGTGTGTTATGTAGCCCTCATTATTAAAAACTTTGATTTGATGAATAATTACATTGTACAGCATTGCTTGTTTAGCCTAGATTTTGCCACCTATAGGGGGTATGTGGCACTAGTGAGGAAAAACTAAAACATGAAAGTGTAGCCTACAATGCAATGTGACCACAGCTAGTTGACTTAAAGCTATAGTAAGCGATTGCACTGTCAATTCACAATAGGCTTTATCTCATTGGTCTGCTGGCTGCCTGTTCTTTGTGCTGGATACCATCTGATGTTTGTGTATCCTACACAGCTCTGTGTATAGTAACACTAACAAAGTGGTGCAGGTTGCACCACACAACAATATCCTAGTCTTTGCTGTGTGTTTTCAGTGGGCAGGGCTTCTGACGGAAGCAAGAGGTTATTCCCTAGAATGATTTACTTAGATACCTTTAATGTACCTAGGCTATTGAATGGGCCACCAAAACAATTATAGCCCTCCCTAAATTCAGGAGCCGTCACTGCACATAACACATTTACGGTAGGCCTGTTCATCATCATGCATTGTATGCTCATTCAAATGAATCGCTGTGTCAGTCCAAAGCACAGGCGAATACACAGGCTGTGTCATAGAGTCATAGAGTATATTACCGTCTTGCACTGTTGCTTACAGATGAAATGGAGGACGGTGCAGAGTTGGGGGGAGGCTGGGCTTTTTGGAAGAAGTGCTGTGAAGGCCTGAGTGGAAATGGAGAGGTTCGGGGGAGGGGTGTTTCCTTTAACAGATAGATGCAGCAGAACAGCCGCTCTCTGCCCACACTTACAGTAGGGAGGCTCCTGTTGTCTAATGCACACGCACGCACACACACACGCACACACACACACACACACACACACACACATACACACACGCACACACACACGCACACATACACACACGCACACACACACGCACACACACACACACATACACACACATGCACACACAGGCTTGTTATTATGCTGGAGTGTGTTAACAGCTGCTACTGTATGCTTGTAACCGATCACTCTTACAGCCTCATGCCTTCATTTGCCCACACTTGCATGTGTCTTCATACACGTCGGCTTTTCCGCACAAGCCCATGCATTGTCTGTCCCATGCCCCGCCAAGCCCCCCCCCTCTCTCTCTCTGCCGTTCAGCTGTCACGTTGACAGTCACAAAGTCACAGGAATGACAGGCTAGACCGTCTGGTCTCACTAAAACATAAATCCTTTGCTTCCTGAGCGGAAAAGAATGCACATCGCAATGCACAAATGGCAGAAGGAAGCCAATGGAGGAACACGGCTCTGCTCTGGGACGACGAAACAGCAGAAGAGACATAGGAAGAGAAAAGTTTCCGCAACGCAGCACATTGGAATGCATTGATTATGATTTGGCCACAAAGAGTCCTATTATATAATTAAGTATTCTTTCAACTTCATGTTTTTTTACTCTTAATTGTCCTATGTATTAAAGGAATTTGGACACACCTTATAAATAGTATGGTAAGAAAATATATGACATATTGTGTATATACAGTATATATAATATATATATCTGAGTATATCGGAGTATATCTCCACCATGGTCCAGGGGACTCATCGCCCTGCATTGTATAGATGTCTCCCTGCTCCAACACACCTAACTCAAATGAATGGATCATCAGTAATCTCTGCAGAGGCCTGATAATGACCCATTCATTTGAATATGGTGTGTTGGAGCAGGGAGACATCTACAACATGCAGTGGGTCCCTAGGAATGAATACCACTGCATTATAATATCCAGCATTTGTTTTTCAGCAGTGGAGATTTTGTTGTATCTTACAAAAGCAAGATGTCCTCCCTGTTGTGGTTTTGCCTGAACTGGGTTGGACTTTCCCCCCATGAGCTGAGTGAGTAGGGGCCATTAATCTGTTGACATTCAGAAAAGTAAAGTGTTGCCCCTCTGTGCACTGAGAATCACCTCCTGAGCCTGATAATTGAATGACACTGTTCTGGTATCATTATCCCAACTCACCTCCAGGAAGCTGAAATGCTGCAGTAATGAAGACCTTGGTAATTAAGTGAGCTGATTAAAGAGCTGATATCTAATTAAATCCACGGGAAATAGTTGCAAGAATGGCCTTTCATTAACGTCATCTCATTTCATTTTTAGAAGAGACATTATCTGTATTCGTAGCATGTACAAATGAATCAGAAGTGATAGCCAAAACCATGACTGAATATATTCCTTGCCTCAATATACTGTGTCTACATGCAGAATAATATTCAGGATGAAATATATAGCTTTTTTGTTGCTCTTTCTTCCAACCGCCATTGGTTTGCATTGTAGTACAACACAGGGTCTGGTGAAACATAATGACAGGATGATTCCTGAAGTCCTGAAGTCCACGTTTAGACCAGTGTTATTTCAACGTATACTGCAACCTACAGCCACAACTGTTGCGTGATGGCCATTAACAATTAAACATTAGATAAGTAAAGTGTTACTGCCTGGCCTGTCTCTTCTGAACACGCCCTGTCCGGTGAAAGACAATCCCCAGAGACAGACGTTGGTGGAATCAGCCCAGTCCCTCCCTGCATCGGCTATAGCCACACAGGCTCAGTTTACTGTAGAAAGTCACACGGCAGATGGTGTCCAAGGAAGTGAATTAGCTCATGAGGCCATGTCCACACACAACAGATGGGGCCAGAAGAAGAGACAAAGACAGTTCTATTGTTCTGTGACAATTTTCTTGTTTTCATTACTGATCATTTTCTATTTTTGCTTTTGTATAGCAATACGTTTTATGCAAAACAATGGCATTCCAATTTTAAAGCATTTAGACCAGTGTTATTTCAACGTATACTGCAACCTACAGCCACAACAATACAATTCATGCTGACCCTTTCACACCAATGGCCAAAATGCATTTTACCTGGATCGTTGATTTGGTGAGAAGGGGGGTATAACTGTTGCCTGATGGCCATTAACAATTAAACATGATATAAGTAAAGTTTTACTGCCTGGCCTGTTACTGCCAGCACTCCCAATTCACCCCCCACCCCCCCCTCTCCCAATTATAAAAGTGGAGATATCGCTGGCAACATTTGAAGGAGAATGCGACTGTTGAAAAGACGAGTGTAAATTCTGAAAACATCTTTACACTGCATACACTGTGATGTATTTTTGAGTTTGCAAACAAGCTATTTCTGATTTTCCAATTCTACTGTATCTTTCTTTTAGTGCATTTCTCTCCTAGCAAGGTTTCCACAACAGCAACTTTGACGACTGTGATGTCTGACACAGGATTGGTAGATACTATGGATGACAAGTTGCTCTTTTGAAAACATAAATGACCTGTCCAATAGAAGGGAAAACTGCCCGTTAAATATGCAATGTCAATGGTTCAAGAATAGTTCTGTGGAATGTTAATAAAGAAACACAACTTAAATGCCGCACAGATGTGGCTATCAGTGATTTACCAAGGAAACTAGTTGTGACACACAAAATCTTGTTAGATATCGTCGAATTCTTGAAATATTCTCTCGACAATAAAGGTGCTGTGAAATGTGAATGTCAGAATAAAGTTCTTTTGAATTCCAGCTCTGGAAGATGTCCCCAGCTATCTCTCTCTCTCTCTCTCTCTCTCTCTCTCTCACACTCACACCCACACACACTCTCTCTCCCTCCATGGGTTGGACCACGCCCACCTACAGTCCATCTGGCTGTGATTATTGGCCCTGGCCTAATCCTGCACCTTGTCCCTTTGACACAATAGGGAGGACTTGTGCTCTTTTTCCACCTCTTGTTCCTCTCTCTCTCTCTCTCTGTCTCTGTCTTTCTCATTCTCTCTCTCTCTCTCTCTTTCTCTCCTTTGCCTTGGCTCTCTGCATCAGCGGCGCTACATCTGTCACTAGCAGGGCAGCAAGCAACCGCATGGCACCCTGCCAGCGCTGACAGCTGGCAGAGAGAGAGAGAGAGGAAGAGAGAGAGAGTAATACCCAGAGGTGGGGAGACGCAGAGTAGAAAGGGGTGAGGGGGATGCATTAGATGAATATTAGCAAACTCTAGATTCCCAAATCATCTGTTCCATTGCACACGAGATTGCAAAAGTGCCAAAGGAAATCAATGACAGCACACCAGTTAAGCAGTCTCAAATAACAGCCAAAGAAACGGGCAAAGGGTGGCGGCACTTCCTCAGAGAGCTGACTTTATTTTCTCAATTTCAAATTATTGCTTTGTTTCACCATTGGCAATAATGCAAGTATGTTGAAGAAATGATGCTGTCTGCTGTTCCCCCTGTTCTCATTCGCTTCTTTGTCTGTTTTGGCCTGTGGCCATGTTTCACAGCAGACAAAGATCTGACTCAACTATTTTCTTTTATTGACCTTTGTTTGTTTACAGGAGGAAATAAATGAGTTGAGTTGAGAGGTTACAGAGAGAGCCACAAGCAGCAGTTTGGTGGGGGCTTGTGTCCACTAGATGCGGCTAGGAAAAAGTCCCAGCATGCACTTCTTCACTGAGCATTGACTGCTGACAGACATAGCACAGACCATGCTATGCTAAAGGGTGGTCCACAGTCCTTTAGAAAATGTATTACTGCAGCATGGATACAGTGTTGGCTGCTATTCTACACTGATGAAGGCAATGTGCTTACCTTGACTAATGATACAGGAATCAGTTGACTGTGAGAAATAGGCCATTTCACATAATCCCAAATCTGTAAAAGGCCACGGAGTCCCTAGGAAGCTCAGCTCTGTATACGCTGAATAGTAAATCACCATTGTTGACATATCATTACTCTGGTGTGAGCTGCTAATTCTCTGTGCAGTGCAAAGGGAACATGTTTGGTGCTGTTGGTACTTTACAGGCCTGTTTTTGTGTTTGTGGCAAGGCTAAAGTCTTCCTCGCCCGTCTTGATCACTGCCTGTAAAAAAAAACACAGTGGCTGGTAATGGATACAGATGTATGCGATATGATGGAAAAACATCTCACATTTCACAGACTGGAATTTAAAGAATCAAAAGGGTCAGAACTTTGACACCAGGGAGGAGGTGGGGGTTTGGTTTAAACAAAACAAAAACATTTGGGGAATGAAGGACCTTCTGAAAAGTGGAGAGCAATCAAAACAGCAGGCAGGGTTTGTTGGAGTGTTAACACATGTAACGCTCTTGTAATTTCACGGGTGAACAGGATATCATTCCAGTCCGTATAGAAAAGTTTAAATGGCCCCTGTAGCCCACTTTCACAATACACGCAATGCCAGAATAAATATCCATCCATCCATCTTCTCCCGCTTATCTGCAGAACATCCTTACTAGATGCCCCTACCACCTCAACTGGCTCCTTTCGACGCTATTCCAAGTTCCTCACGGATAGCTAAGCTTCTCACCCTATCGTTAAGGGAGACGCCAGCCACCATTCTGAGAAAACCCATTTCTGCCACTTCTACCCGTGATCTTGTTCTTTCAGTCATGACCCACCCTTCATGACCATAGGTGAGGGTAGGAACAAAAATTGCCGGTAGATCAAGAGTTTTGCCTTCCGACTCAGCTCTCTTTACGTCACAATGTTGCGGAAAAGTGATTGCAATACAGCTCCCGCTGCTACGATTCTCCGGCCAATCTCCCACTCCAATGTCCCCTCGCTCGCGAACAACAACCCGAGGAACTCCTTCACTTAGGGTAAGGACTCATTCTCTACCCGGAGAAGGCACTCCATTGGTTTCCTGCTGAGAACCATGGCCTCAGATCTTGCGTTTCTAATTCTCATCCCAGCCACTTCACACTCTGCACTGCAAACCGATCCAATGCAGTGAGTGCTGGAGGTTACAGACCGATGATACCATCAAAACCACATCATCTGCAAAAAGCAGCGATGAGATCCCCAGGCCACCAAACTGCAACCCTCCCCACCCTGATTACACCTTGTTATCCTGTCAATGAATATCACAAACAGGATTGGTGATAAAGCGCAGTCCTGGCGTAGACCAACCCCCACCTGAAACGAGTCAATTTTACTGCAGAGAATCCGTACACAGCTCACGCTTTGGGTATACAGGGATTGGGATTGCCCTTAAAAGGGACCCCCTCACCCCATACTCTTGCAGCACCTCCCACAGTATCTCTCGGGGGACCCGGTCATATGCATTCTCTGGGTCCACAAAACACACATGCCCAGAAGGGCATACTCCCAGTTCCCCTCGAGGAACCTTGCAAGAGTAAAGAGCTGGTCCGTTGTTCCACGACCAGGACGGAATTTGCACTGTTGTTCTTCAACCTGAGGTTCGATAATTGTCCAAAACCTCCTCTCCAGCACCTTAGAGTAGACTTTAGCAGGGAGGCTTAGTAGTGTGATACCCCTGTAGTTGGCACACACTCTCTGGTCCCCCTTTTTGAAGAGGGAAACCACCACAGTCAGTCTGCCACTCCTTTGGCACTGTCCCCGACTTCCATGCGATGTTGAAGAAACGTGTCATCCAAGACTTCCCCTCCACATCCAAAGCTTTAAGCATTTCTGGACGGATCTCATCAATCCACCTCCCTTTGCCACTGTTTGACTCCCTCAGTGACCTCCCGCAGGGAAATTGACGATGTTCCCCCATCAGCTTCCAGCTCTGTCTCTACCATAGAAAGCGTTTCAGTCGGAGTTCCTCAAAGTGTTCCTTTCACCGCCGAATTACCTCCTCAGTTGAGATCAACAGTGTCCCATCCCATTGTACACAGCTTGGATGGTTCCCTACTTTCTCCTCCTAAGGTGGCGGATGGTTTTCCAGAAACACTTTGGTGCCGACCGAAGTTCTTCCTCCATGGCTTCTTTGAACTTCTCCCACACCCGCTTCTTTGCTTATGCTACGCCAGATACCGCAGCCCTTAGGGCCAGTCAGTACCTTGCAACCGCCTCCGGAGACTTCCGGGACAACAAATCCCGAAAGGCCTCCTTCTTCAGTCTGACGGCTTCCCTGACCACAGGTGTCCATTACGATATTCGAGGGTTACCGCCCCTTGAGACACCTAGGACCTTGAGACCACAGCTCTCCGCTGCAGCTTCAGCAATGTAAGCTTTGAACATTGCCCAGTCCGGTTCAATGTTTCCAAACTCCACAGGGTTTCCAGAGAAGCTCCGCCGGAGGTGTGCGTTGAAGATGGGGGCCTCCTCCAGACGTTCCCAGTTCACTTGTACTACCCGTTTGGGCTTACCAGGTCTGTCCAGAGTTTTCCCTCACCCCTTGACCAAACTCACCACCAGATGGTGATCAGTTGACACCTCTGCCCCTCTCTTGACCCGAGTGTCCAAAACATGCGGCCTCAGGTCAGATGATACTATCACAAAATCAATCATCGACCTTCGGCCTAGTGTGCTCTGGTACCACGTACACTTATGAGCATCCTTATGTTCGCAACATGGTGTTTGTTATAGACAATCCGTGACATGCCAGGAGTCTAACAACAAACGCCCACTCGGGTTTAGATCAGGGAGGCTGTTCCTCCCAGTCACTCCTCTCCAAGTATCTCCATCTCCTCTCCAGGTATTTCCATCATTGCCCACGTGCGCGTTGAAGTCTCCCAGTAGAACTATGGAGTCCCCTACTGGAGCCACATACATCATCATTCATATGTCTAAAAAATTATTGCTGTCTGTGTCACACATAAAACCGTATGCCCACACACACACCTTCAAAATGAGCTAGAGAGAGCAAGGAACAACTCTCAATTTTTAAATCTGGACAATGCATGTCAGTGGGCTGCAATATCTGCTTGGCCTAGATCTCTCTTTCGTGTGAAATGTGAATGTCAGAATAAAGTTATTTTTATTCCAGCTCTGGAAAATGTCCCCATCTCTCTCTCTCTCTCTCTCTCTCTCTCTCTCTCTCTCTCTCTCTCTCTCTCTCTCTCTCTCTCTCTCTCTCTCTCTCCTCAGCCTTTGTGGGCAGGAATGAAGTGTAGTAAAGTACAGTATAGCCTCTTGCCAGTGTAGCTAATTCATATTCAGAGTATGTACTATGCTCTTAAATGCAGCACACATACACACTCTCTCTGGGTAATACAAGAAGTCAGACAAAGTGGATGAAGAACTCCCTGCCGTTCAATCAGATAAATTTGCTGTACTGTTACCTATTTCTAATATACTCTGTCATGAGATAGCTACATTATGGGTCACAGGACGATTGGATACCAAGTAACCGCTTCTTCATTTTGAAGAAAGAAACATTTTGGTATGGATTTTGTTCCCATTTTAACATCCTCACAAGCAATTGCCAGGTTCTTTAAAGATACTCCTCAATTGCTTTTTAGTATCACTAGAACCCCAAATATGATGTTTTAAAACATAACTATCCACGAGTGTCTGTATGAAAGAGGAGGGTGAGCCACCTAGCACTCAAGAGCAGGTAGGGCTTTTTGCAGCACTGCTTTAAACCACAAGATTTCCGGTTACAAATCGAGGAGTAAATAAGAAATAAAAAGCACAAAATGGTTATTGCAATTAGGTCATTTAGCAAATGCTTTTATACAAAGCCACTTCTTCAATCTTGCTCAATGATGCTTACAGACAGACAAAGCATTATCTATTATCTACTATTATACAATAGTTTAAATGAATGAACATTGAAAACCGTTTGAATACTCATTCTCTCACACAGTAGCTTTATTCAGAGTTATACAGAGGTGGTTCCTTGTTAGCTCACATCATCCAGCACAATCAATAAGACCTTGGAATGTGTTTCCTGGGGAGATAATGGAATTTCAAACTTTTTAGATATGAACAGCGCTTAGGGGAATCTCCCTTGGCACAAACACAATTACAAACACCCCACCACCCTCAACATTGAATTAGATTTCAAACTAATGATTTGCCTCATCATTTGTAACCCTGAGCAACAGAGAAAGGTCGACATACAATAGAGTGGTTTAAGCCTTGCATGCAGTCTCTGACATATATACAGTATGTGCGTATTTCGCTTATACCCTGGCTTGTTTTCATAGATTGTACCGATTTTCTATGTATCTATGTCGTCAATACCCTGATACCCTCTGCCCCATCTGAGATAAGCACAATGAGTAGGCATGCGAGAGGCGGCGTTTGACAATATTTCTCGTCTTTGGTTTCCTGTGTTGTGGTGCCCATGCCAACAAGGTTTGGCAGTGTGTGGTTTGTTTGTATGTGTGTGCGTGTGTGTGCGTAGCATGTTTCTCCACCACCACACTGGGTCTATGCTCTGGTTCCTGATTGCAGGTGCTCCAATGAGATCACTTCCTGCCGGTTCCCTGGCGTGTATCCGTGGGCTCCAGCCATTTCCTATCTGCGAGGAAGAGGAAACCGCCGGAAACAGGATGAGCATCCCGGGCAGGAGGGGTCAGAGAGGGGTGGGAGAGGGTGAGTGGGAGGATAGGAGGGGCCTTTGACCCCGGAAATGGGGAGATCCATGCAGTATTATGTTTGTAGTGACTGGTAAAACCACACCCTTTTATGAAACCACAGTTACCTCTACCCCTCATACAAGGGAAGGAATTAAAGGTATAGTCAGCAAGAAATTTGTACACTAATGTTTTGTCAAATACATAAAATATCTCCTCGCATTTCGCTATCTTACCATTCTCTGTGCGTGTTGTAAAATGAATATGATACTTCTACACAGCCCTGGCACCATAATTAGCCGTAGTACTATGCTTAGCTTGACAACGCGTTTCTATGTGTGGAGTTGCTCAGTGGACGTGCGGAGGAATATTGTTAGCAAGCGTTCTCGAAAATGACTAACCCTGCCTTTAAAGCACACCTTGGCAGCAGGTTCCAGTGCCGTTGCATGTCACCTTGCCAGGAATGAGTAGGACAGGTCAGAGTTTGTGGTCAATGACGTAGCAGTCTGTCTGTTTCCCGTACTCGACTCATGTAATGTTTCCTCCAACTGACACGGAGCATCGCCTCCCCTTTCCACCTGAAAACAGTGGCGCCTATAGCGCAATACAGGCATTCCCACACGCTCATGTTTAGCCAGGCGCACCGGTTTGCCACAAAGCGTTTATTACCCAAGACACCCAGCCAGGTGAGGGGCAAGCTGAGACAGAGCTCTCTCCTCTGACACTTCCGCTAGGCTTCTCTTCTGTGTGTGCCGTGCCGTTCTGCCCTTCAGGGCAACATCTGACTAATGCGGAACACATGTTATTTGTCTGGGATGTCTTCCTCAAACCAGGGTCTGTCAATAACATTCGTTCATTTCTTGGAACTAATTGTTATTTTCTTAATTTCATTACTCTTGATTTTATTTTTATTTTTAGTATGAGAGTATATGTTCTCTTGTGTTTTATATTACTTTATTATTAAAGTAAAATAAATATAAATAAATATAAATAAATATTATTTACATTTAATATAAGTTATATGTACATTGTACAATATACAATATACATATATTTTGATTTTTTATTTTACTCATAATTTGCAGCCATTTGTGTTTTGCATGTAATGAAACTATTGAGTCAATGATTGGGAGATTTTTTGAATTTACAGTATTTTTTACAAAGATAATTTTTAAGGCAAATGTTGAATATATTTGCAATCAGTCCAGATGTCAAAGTAATAATAAAAAGAAGAACTACAATAATGAATCTATTTTAGTGGATAATATCAGTCCACTGCTTTATCTGCACATTTTTTTTCAAGAATAACCTGGGTCAATTTTATCGTAATCGTAATTTTATAGTTGTGTGTGTGTGTACTGTATGTGAAAATCACAGATGTATTTACATTGGATACAGATGGAATGACGCATCTAGAGATGAGTTATAATGATATGATTATACTGTATCTTCCCAGGAATTCGATCTGTCTCTCTCAGGAACTCTCTATTACAGTTAAGATAAAAAAAGTTCTACAACCACCACGTTTCACCCACACAAACCGTCAATTCCACGTAACACTCCGTGACATGTTTCCTTGTTTACATTTGCTGTGTGTGTTTTCTTAACTTCACAAGGGCCAACAAATCTGTTTTGCTTACCAATGTTTTGTGCATATAAGTGTGTGTGTGTGTGTGTGTGTGTGTGTGTGTGTGTGTGTGTGTGTGTGTGCGTTGGCAAGGCTTCCTGACTTTTGCTGTGTGTGTCGTTGGCACTTCCTGTTAGAAGATGTGTGACTTCCTGTGTTCACACAGCTGGGACCAGACCGCTCAGTGAAAACACCCATTGCTGTGGGGAATGCTTGACTAAACAGCTGCAAAGCATAAACACCACACACAATATGAACATTATGATGAACTGTAACTGTACATATCCTTCTTATCAATGCAGGAACCAACGTATGAAATGTGCCCACAACAATGGCGGGCCTAGTGTGGATATTATCTATTGAAACCTATGGTTGAAGCAATGAAGAATAAATAAGTTTCCCATGCGGTGACTTGTTTTTTGGTTGGAAAAGGGCCCAGTGGTGGAGGGACCTCAGGGAGCCCTTTAAATACTCACAGTCAGGATTCTTATCGGCGCGTGTCATCAGCCTCCTGGAGCATGCCAGGAATGCAGAGAAAGAGAGGGACAGATATATATATATATATATATAGAGAGAGAGAGACACAGGAGGGGGGGTTGAATTAAATCTGGGAAACCACATAATTTGTTACAACATAATACAATCCAGCCTAGTGCTGCTATTGTCTCAGATACAACAATTACTGAACAACAATTAGACTTGGGTGTTGTTGTTGCCGCAGAAGCCGTTGGAAAAGCAGTGCTGTTTAGACTAGCGTATGTGTGTTCTGGCTGAACCTTAATCCAACAAGTATGCTGACATTTTAACCCCTTGCGTCATAATTTTACCCTTAGCAAATCCTTTCCTTTCAGTATGTGAAGACATGTGTGAGACCGAAAACATATCCACATTTAATTTAGACATTTGTGTGTGTTTGCCTGTGTTTGTGTGTTTGTGTGTGTGTGTGTGTGTGTGTGTGTGTGTGTGTGTTTGCGTGTTTGTATCTGTTCATGTATGCGATTGTTTATGCTATAGTCACAATGTTTTCTTTGTGAAAGAGTGTAGCTCTGTCAACGTAGAAACACTCAACAGCGCACGGCATGGTCTCACAGCCCTATGAACGTGTACTCATATTGTCTGGTCTAGTCTGGTATAGAAAAACAGAAGCTAGTCCTATAGCCATCCTATACTCATAATCCTATAGACTCGATGAGCTCCTTTTCTTAATTATGACCTTTAGAGCCAGCGGAGATGGGGCCACACTCAAGATACATACTCCTCTGAACTCTCCTGGGGGTGGTTTAATGGGCAAGGGTCTGGCTAACTGATTATCACTGGGCCGCCTTCCAGGCCCATGAAAGGCCGGTGTCATAGGGCCATTAGCGCTTTCCCAAAAAACACCCACTTTATACGAGGTGTGAAATTTAGCAAGGGAGCCCTTTGGGATGGCCTCTCTAAACCCCTTAAGGGAAAACACACTAAAAGTGTTCAAACTGAGAAGGTATGCTGATGTTAGGCAAGTAGTTAGATCACAGTGTACTGTATTCATTATTTATCTCTTGCTCCAGGTGACTGTGATGTTAGTCACAAACAGGGCTCATTGGTTAGAAAAGGATTTCCTATTTCCTCCCAGGAGCCATAGAAGGAAGCGTTGTGTCCAACCTGAACTCCATCTTCCATCCATCATGCCAGCCATTTCATGGACACTACTTACCAGGGCACTTCTTTTATTTTGCTACAGAGAATAAATTGCCCACTATCATTGTTTGGTCTGGGCCATCTCATCATAGTGACGCAACACCAGGACCCAACCCCTTTGTGTACAGTATCAGCAGAGTGAGACACGCGGTTGTACATTCCTGGTGCTGAGTTTATCAGGACATTCTTTTCTAAATCTCTGACGCACTATTTAATGTACGTCTAATACGTAACCCCCCCTTCACCACACACACACACACACATTTCTGGGGAGTAGGATGGAGGCTGAGGCATGGGAAAAACATGCTGAAGCACTTCCTGTGAAATGAGTGACCCTGCATCCTGCATTACTCAGCGGGGTACCATCACTTCCTGTATAGCCTGGGGTAGGGGCTGTGGGTGATCATCAGCATCAGTTCATGTGCTCATACAGTATACAAATTAATTGCACAAGAATGGCTGGTACATTCACTGGAAGACTTATAGCCTGGCTCTGCCCTACTATTGCTCGCAGCTCAAGTTGTTTTTGCTGAAATAAGTAATTAGTGTTTTCACAGGTAAGTGCAATGGCATTGAACTCAAGCGTGTTTCTAAATGGTGGTAGAGCTAGATGAGGAGATTAAAACAGTTGTTGGTTTTCAACACAATTGGTTAAACGCTGTCCAAGTTACCAAAAGATACCAAAGATACCAAAATGACCCAGTCTACACCAAGTAGGAGGCAACTAATGTTAGCAATTTCCAGTGGAGCGTGGCCAGACCTCATGCACGAAGTGAATTTTGTGTCTGATTACACCAGGCTAGAAGGCATATGTAGGTAGATAGACAAACAGCAACAAACTGAGCTTTTATTTCCATACTGTACTGATATTCTGAAATGTTAGTGTGCTGTTTTAGAGAGCCAAAGTGTTGGTATTTGTTCATGTGCATTTCTTTCCATAAAGGCTGGCTTAATATAAGCCTCCCAGATATATTTAAAGGGTAATTTGAAAATATTCCAATGTAAAAAACAAACGATTGACAGTAAGAAAAGCATTTTACTGTTATTGTTTGTCCACAACTTTAACAGTGTTCACAACAACAAATACAAAGAAAGAATGCAGGCAACAGAACAGTGCCATTATTTGGACAGCAATCAATATTATGCATTCCCATTTTACAATAAGTGACGATGTTCATCAAAGATGAGACTTATTATGTGACACAAGCATGAAAGAGGAATGTAGTCTGCCACGTATACATGCCCCAATGCAAAGTTTAGCACCTTGGTGGGGACGGCAGATTACTTGCATCACATCGTTATCAATGTGTTCGCGTGCCATGGTATGTTGGTGTGTGTTTGTGAGCGTGTGTGAACAGTACCTAGCTGTCATAGCTCAGATTCCTCAGAACATCCATGTTTACCAGACACAGATAAAAATGCTCCTAGACCTCTCT
Source organism: Forbesichthys papilliferus (assembly GCA_025399855.1). Taxonomy (NCBI): domain Eukaryota; kingdom Metazoa; phylum Chordata; class Actinopteri; order Percopsiformes; family Amblyopsidae; genus Forbesichthys; species Forbesichthys papilliferus. Next base: position 15,196 of record JAODOY010060843.1, read on the forward strand.
GCATCATAAGGAATGTTGGGGTTTTACATTGTTTTTCTCAGAGGGGTCCAAGCTTCTAATCTGCATCAAGGTTAGGAAGTATAATTCCTGGAGGTCGGGGGCTAGCATATTTCAGGGCCGAGTTGAGGTCTTTAATTCATCCCATTCTCCCCTGGCCTCTCCCGGTGGTTTATTCCCCTCTTATTCTGGTCTCTGTAAACAGCATTTGCCGTGCAGCTCCTGTGACGACACTGGAGCACGCGGATCACACAGGACACCACGTGCGCACAGAAACACACTGCTGCTTCAAAAAGCAGACACTGCTCTCTTTCTCTATCAGATATGCTTGACGATGAAGAATTGCGCAATGGATTTCTACACATACCATTAACAAATGTACAGATTAAATGTAAGACCGTATCTATAAAGATGATAATTCCTGGACGAAACCGGCATCACCAGAGCATCACAAGTATGTTTTATAGTAATAAATAAATACTATAGCTGTTAGAAACGGAGCATGCCAACATGACAAATTTAAGATATACTGTATATTGTAATACACACATGCATGTACAGATACTTAAACATCGTAATACAAAGAAAACTTCCCATTGAATGACACAACAGTCAATACCACAACACAGCAGAAGACGTGTTTTTGGCATGAACCCCAACAACCTCCAGTCAACTTTAAACAAACAGGTAACTTCCTTTTTGACACAACTTATGGCTCAGCAGCAACCGGTCATCAAGCATTTTTATGAGGCCACGTCTACCCAAATGCAGGGCAGGTTAATGGGGCCTAAGGTCGATCTGCATTTGGGTTCCTGGACGTAGCCTCAGCACTCAGTGGTCTTTGAAGCGTAACCGTGGAGAGGGACAATCTGGTGTTGGGTATCGACCCTGCTAAGGGGCCAAAGTGGATTTAGGGGCAGGGTCGCAGAGGGTGGGCCTGGGGCCTCTTGGGGTTGTTTGACAAGAGGAGAGGAGGGTGTTTGGGAACCCTACCAGCAATATTTAGGAGATCGTGTTCCACTGAGAAGACCCAGGGGACAAGCCACTTCCTGTGGTCATGCTGCCGGCCGGCACCCTCATCTGGACAAGAGCAAACAGATGGTCGGACATGGTCCAGAGAATGCAGCACTTCAACTCCAGCTATGACAATGCTACGGTGCATCTCCTCTGTCTTCTCCCCTTCATTACCTCAAACCATTCCTCCCTCCCACTGTGTTATGTGTGTCCAGTACACCCTCTTTCACTCCACAGGGCTCATATTATCACATCTTTGAGGATTGGGAATGAAATCAACTGCTTTGCCATTATTTTATCTCCTCAGACCAACACACACACAGACGCACGCGCGCACGCGCGCACACACACACACACACACACACACACACTCACGCACACACATTTCATGCGTTCTGTTACATAAACCTTGGCTTGTCTTTCATTAAAGACTCCGCTATGTTTCCCCAGTACATGCCGTCTGCATCTCCCCTGTGTTCTTTAAAGGGTACAGCATTCCTTGTAGGTTCTGGACAGACGGAGGTCTCGGACCCCTCCGAAAGATAAGGCGAGCTCTGCTTGGACGGATGTGTCAGATCACTACATTAACATCTGGGGAATGGTAATGTAATCAACTCAAATACTCCAGAATACTCCAACAGCCACAGGCTGCTGAGGGCAGAGGGCCTACAGCACTTGAGGAATTGGACCATATAACAGAAGGAGAGGCGTACAGAGCAGTCATGCTTTTAAAGGTACACACCTTGATTATTTTATAGAGCCCACAAAGCCGCAGTTTCTTGCCTCAGCTCACTGTTCATGTGAGAAACAGCAATGCGGCTGCATGGCTAAAGAGAGAGAAGGTAGAGAGCAATGCAAATGTAGGAGAACGCGTGAGAAAATGGTTAATTCCACTGGTGGAACGTGAAACCCCAAACCCCAAAGATATATAATTATGAGGAAGGTCTGCACAATGAGTGTGTGTGTGTGTGTGTGTGTGTGTAATTACTGTGGCTGCTGTATGACTGAATGGTAACCTCTGACCCTTCAGTGCAGGGCATATATATATATATATATATATATATATATATATATATATATATATATATAATATATACAGTGTGTGTATACACAAA
>JAODOY010060854.1:0-17320 GCA_025399855.1 Forbesichthys papilliferus
CAGAGAGAGAGAGAGAGAGAGACGGACAAAGAGAGAGAGAGAGAGAAAGAGAGCGAGAGAGAGAGAGAGAGAGAGACAGAAGGAGACAAAGGAAGCGAAGGGGGGAGGGGTCGGGGGAGGTGACACACACACTGTAACATGCAGGTAGGCAGACACGGCGGCACCCGGCGACGTCATGGCGACTGTCACTAAGTGGCCGTAAAGTTCCCTCCATTCCAGCGGCCGACTCTCGAGACTGCACTGCTATTGCTCAATCACGAAAACAGTAGCTCCATGAGCACACAGAGGACGGGAGGTGCGTTCAGCACAAACAGTGTATTCTGTACACATGATCAAGATAGGTGAACCGGTAAGGCCCATGCTCTTCTTCCTTTACAAGCAAAGGAAAGGACAAGTGCACTATCCATCTTACACAGGATTCTTTCTACAAATATTTGTGTTTAGATTTCTGGAATGACAAAACCGCTAAAACCAAAGCTTTCTTCAGAAGTAAAAAATGCTTCCTTAACATCCACGTCTTGGAAAAGTATTCTAAGTATTGTTTCCGCTTGCCTCCTTTCAATAGAAGTAATACTCTCTGGCTTCACCTGCTGCTATGCAAGGTATTACTGCATGAACTCATGTGCCGTCTACATGAACAAACACACACACACACACACTTACAAACAAATTCTGCACACAGTAGAGAGTTTGGCAGGTTTCTCTGTGTGTGTGTATGTGTTTGAGGGACAGTGGGAACATAACCCTATGCCAGAGTGTGAGGGCATGTATGAGATTCACTTTATGTTGGTTCAGCAGCCATCCAGAATTATAGCAGGAATCTGATAATGCCAAGCCGCCCTGACTATAAGCTACACTGTGTAGCTGGCTCTTACTGGTCAACAGAGACATGGGAGAGACATACAGAGAGAAACACACATGCGCGCACACACACACACACACACGCACAGAGAGCATTAAATGATAGCATCCCTGTCTTGTTTACTTTAATATATCATTACTGCCATTCTGCTGTGGTACAATATTGCTACCATTTGGCTAGCTTGACGTCCCCTCATACTTGTAACTCATATACTGTCGATCCAATAGGCCTATACTGTGCGTGTTTATTTGTGTGTGTGTGTGTGTGAGTGAATGAGGCGTGCACATGTGTGTGTACTTCCTGGATGGTGTGTGTCTCAGCCCTGTCGGCCATCATTACAGTCTGGCTTGTTAATCAGGGGGAAGACACAACAACGTCAGTAGCCTTGTAATACACTCAGGTGTGTGTCTCGCGGGCCCACGCGCTTCCTCCATTGTCTGCAGACAATGGCCGCCTCGCCCTTTAAGCCTTCCAACCTACACTTTTCTACACGTACGTCTGGTCATAAAATATGACCTAATGAAATGTCATTCAACAGAAAGTGACACATTTCATTTCAAGTGTACATGTATGTGTGTGTGTGTGGGCGGGAAGGTTACGTTTTTGAGACCTCCAGACATACAGTAATAGTGACAGACAGCAACAACAACAAATGCTATTAGTAAGCAAGTGTGGGAAAAGGGAAGCGGGAAGACCAAACACACAGGAAGGACCTGTTCGCTCTGCGTGATGGAATCAATGGCGAGCAGAAATGGGACAGGATTTGGGCTCAAATTCACCAACTTAGAGGGCTCTACCGGATGTGGTTATAGCATGTGTGTTAAATTGTGTTTGTGTGTGTGAAGGAATTCATTCAAAAACATTATATTGTAACATTATTACAACGTTAATAGGTGCCAAAATGTATCTATCAGCTGTATAACAGCACATCAAACTTGAGTTGAGACTTTAGTGACTTTAGTGACTGTCTTTTGTTATCTTAGCAAAAATGACAACTTCAATAAACACATTAACAGATAACTAAAAGTTTCAGTTTATTGCTTTGAATGCAGTTTGCTATTATATTGCGCACAGTATAATTGGCCATGAAATAAATACATGCACGTTTCCTTTGTGTGTGTGTGTGTGTGTGAGAGAGAAAGAGAGTAAGTGAGTAAGAGAGTAAGAGAGAGAGAGGGACAGAGAGAGAGGGACAGAGAGAGAGAGAGAGAGAGAGAGAGAGAGAGAGAGAGAGATGGACAGAGAGAGAGAGTGTAGTTTTAGAGTAGTTGTTCTACTAATGGGGTATTGATTATTTAACAGTTATGTTACATCGATGTTCATCTTATGTTCTGTATACTGTCCAAATTGTATGGAACAGTTATGTAAATGTCCAGATTGTTGGGCAGTTGTTTCTTTGTTTTATTTGTTATTGGCAACATTGTTTTTAAACTTTCATGCCAATAAAGCAAATTTAATTGAAAATTGAATTGAGAGAGAGAGATAGAGACAGAGACAGAGAGAGAGAGAGAGAGAGAGAGAGAGAGGGAGCACCTGCAGGTGTGTAGGCCCTGCTTGTTGTTAGTGCATAGCGTTCAGACTGCCAGTGGTCATTCAGGCCACACCGAGTGTTCCCCTCTCGTCTCGGTGGGTGGTTTCTTCATGATGTTCACCAAGACATCTGTTGTGGAGCGCAGTGGCATCTTAATAACCATTGGCCTGTCAGCAGGCGATTACCCATGGGGCTTTGAGGGGAAGGAATGACATCCGATGAAACAAAGAGGATGAATAGATGGCGAAAGGTTTGCTTTACGTCACTGCTTTACCTCTACTTCGCAGATATTGCACCTGTCACACCAAGTGAAAAGAAAATATTGGCGTGTGCATTTAGTGGCCAGAGGGGGCAGAGCTGACAAAAAGGTCCCTGTAATACACACATGGCACACACATACACACACATACACACACACATACACACACACAAATGCGCATATGTTTGATACAGTCCTTAGCCAGTATTAGATCACAATGGTGCAACCTTAGCTGAGCGCAGTTCCTCTGAATGCAGTTCCTCTGCTCAGCTGTTGTATAACGTATGTATGGAAATACCCTACTCTCATAACAATTGGCATGAACCAAATGTTGGGTGTGTGTGTGTTTTTATTATTTTTGTAAAGATGAGTAATTTCCAAAACATGAGATTAGGTAATACAGTACTTTACTGTAAAATGCAGGTACAGTCAAATGAGCCATATGACGCAGCGCGAATGCAGGGGTGGCATGAGATGATTTTGAAATAAGTTGCCTTTAAATCATAACATTAAAATGGTTCATGTCCTTAGCTGACAGAAGGGGAGGGCATTCAGTGCCACTGCGAGAAACATCCTTAAGGCAGGTAGAGTCCATCGTGGAAATTACAGGGCTAAAGCCACCAAGGCCGTTTATGGAGGCCTAAGAGCCAAGAGGCAACCTCATTTCAACCCATTTACAAGTCTGTATGTGCAACAGCGCATGGCATAATAATACATGCAGTGTAAAGTAAACAAACATACAAACGAACAAAAAAACACTAATATATAGATACAGATAAGAATGTATAGAGTATATACTGTTGAGCTCCTGTTTGTCAATGTTTCAAAGAAGAAAGTACTGTTTTGGTAGCCTGCCAGGTAAAGAATGTGTAATGTGTCTCCATTGTGTCTTATTCAGTTATTTCTGTTTTGAAAACATGATAGCGATCTGAGACTACCACTCCTTTGTAGGTACGCCTTTTTTCATCAGAACTTTAATTATATCGGCAGGTTAAGAATGTCCTAACGTGTCAATATCCTCAAAGTCCGTGCAATGCATTTGCCTAATACTGTACGTGTGTAGAGGCAAACCGCAAACGTGCCTTACAAGCCTCAGTTCATGAGCAATACAACATAATAGCATAGAGGATAGATGCCGCATGCATGGTGATCCAGATAGGGATTTGTGAGAGAAGGCAGGAGATGAATATGTGAATAGAACGTGATGAATGAAATGTCTGAAGGGAGAGAGAGAGAGAGATAGAGAGAGAGAGAGAGAGAGAGAGAGAGAGAGAAGGACTGCAAATTACATGGTGGCCCCTGATGGCAGCCATAATTAGTAGTTTGGTCAGGTGTGGTGAGCGGAGCAGGATGCAGGAGAGGTGTAGGCATGACAGGCCCTAACCGCCGCGAGGAGGTGCAGAGAGAGCGATGGCGGGAGCAGCGGAGGAAGGTTGGGGTGTACGGCACAGCGAGGGGACGAGGGGTTTCTAAAAGACATATTGGAGAAAGTCAAACGCCAAACAGCTCTGTTCATATGCATTTCAGCTCATGCTGTAGGCCGACATACACTCTCTCTCTCTCTCTCTCTCTCTATCTCTCTCTCTCTCTCTCTCTTCCTCTCTCATTACACACACAAAGTCGACCTACACACACACTAAAGGTGTTATTCGCAGTTTGTCGCGTGCCAAACACGTGGAAGATATGTCTTCTAATTGAGTCGGTTCCAACACAACCTGGCAGCTCGCCAGGTTACCAGCTAGTCAACCGTTGCCTCTGGAGAAAGCAGCCATGGCTGAAGACTGGGCTGTCCACATTCCCACAGCACGACGCTATTGCTCACACTCACTCTGCCACTCAAAACAGCCCACGCACACACCACATACACACACACACACACACACACACACACACACACACACACACACACACACACAGCAGGGTGGTTTATAGGACAAAAAAACACATTGCAGACCCAAAACTGTATTGTGAGAATCACATCCTCCTACTGGCCCACTTCCTCAACATGACTTACTTCTTATTATTATTCATTCAGTTGGTTATTCACTTTTTAAGGTTGTTAACTGATGGGTGTGGCATTGTATTTGGCAGTGGCTTCAGCATCCAACATTCAAACCTTACATTTTCAAACCGAATTTAAAGCCGCAATTAATAATTTGTTAGGTGTTTGTTTTTGAAAATGTAAATATTCTGTTAACCTTTAACATAATTAGTCCCATCATAGTAGACATTAATTCGTTTAAAGCTGTCTCACTGATTGTGAAGCAGAAATCAGCACTTCCTGTTATTCCCAACCATCAGTTGTCAATCATACACTTACAATTTAGCCTATTGCTCAAATCTTCTCATGTTATGCTGTTTCACTGGAACTTGGAAACACCGCTGTACATGTTGTACTAAATAGCACGTACGGATTGATATTCTATCATAAAATGCTATCCTACATGACCAGAATTCAAAACAAAAAAAGAAAAGATGATATGAAGATAAAAGCTTGACATGTATCCCTAAACACACAAACAACCAGTGGAAGTTAATTAAACAACACATTCAATTAATCTTGTCCACCATTCTTGCCATGTTGTAAATTCAAACAATGTCCTGAAGATAATAGACCAAAGAACATCTGTAGGGATTTATTATACTAAATATAAACACATAGGCTTGAAATGTGCTCCCAACAGGCATTTATGTACTTCAGCCATTATTGGACTTTGCCTGCAATGCCACATACTGTCAGTCACGGCCAAATCCCAGTGACAAAATGTAAGGCAGCAGCTGCTGTTAGCAGGAGACACGATTGAAATTCCCCCTCTAGTATAGTCCATAGCACATTAAAGTGAGCTATAATACTGTATTGGGTAAAAAATGAAACAGCTTCTTGGTTCAAATAAATGTGTCTGTTAAATGTCTGAACATAAATGAAAACCTGCTACATTGTACGACTGACCCAATGTTTCATGACACGCATTCCATAATAAAAGTTGTCTTTATCAATCCATCCATCAAACCAAAAACAAACACAATTCAAATTGCTGCATGCACTTGATGTCTGGTGCAATATGCAGGTACAGCATATGCTCTCACAAACCCTGGGAAGGAGGGGACTGAAAGAAGAAAAAGATCTATCTGTCTGCTCCGGACATAGCTCTGTGACAGGCAGCGCGCCTTCTTCTGGAGAAAACCTTGTTGTTCTTATCTCACTCCCCCGGGGGCAAGAGAGTGAATGAACAAACAAGAAATAGGAGGAGCCAAGGGGGTTAAAGAGGGAAAGAGGAGGGAGGAAAGGAGTTGTAATTCTCTCTCTCTCTCTCTCTCTCTTTTAGACATACACACCCACATGCTCACCTATCCGCCTCCTTCGTGAGAAAAGGAAAGAGACTGACATTCAGTCATTCTGTCAGTTACTCTGAGGGAGAGAGACACTGTGACAGAGAGAGAGAGAGAGAGAGAGAGAGAGAGGGAGAGAGAGAGAGAGAGGGGGGGGACAAGAAGAGAAGATACCCCACTGGTTGCTCTCACAGATAATCCAGCATTCAAGAAGGGTGCAGATACCTTGCCCTATGTGTGGCTCTTCTAAAGGCTTCACAGTAAGTTCTGCAACATCTGGCACTTCTTAGCCTTATCGCTTATTCACCCGAATGGATTTTTATTCCAAACTGGACTTGTTCCACTGACATCCAAAGTTTAAGGTAAGGCGAGCTTTGTCGGCATATTTCATGTCACTCAGCAAAGACAGCTGTGTGCTTTTGACTCAGGTCTCAGATGGAGAATTCATTCTGCTGTGTCACAGGGTTTCATGGTTTCATAGTGAGCTTTCACGCTTGTGACAGTCATTCCGAGTCAGCTGTGGTCACTTGCGAGAGGAATAACATGAAACAGCAACCATAATTCTCACTTGCATACACTTTCGTTTTGCACAACATATTGAGAAGTTGGTTTATAATTTGCAGTATTGTATGCTTTGTTTTTTCTGTCGGTTCATTCAGTTGTTTAAAACACAAAATTGGTCACACGAATCCAACTCTATCTCACCTATATCTTACAGGCAAATAGATTTAACTGGGAAAGGAAGGCGTTGTTTGCAAAATGTCTGAGGATTAAATGCTGCACATCAATTTTCTTTTAATCAGTTCTGTTTATCAGTCAATTTTTCTGATTGATCAGTTAGACCTTTATACTCTGTATTTGGAGAGTGTTACAATATATACTGTATAGACTCATTATATGTAGAGAGAGTGTCCATTGGGCTGAGAGCCATGTCCAAGTCATCTCAGAGGAAGTCTGGCCAATTCACTGGGAGAACTGGTTTCCTTGTGAAAGTGGTCCTGACGTGGACAGGAATCTCTCTTGCAGCCCTGGGGTCACGACTTTGGTAGTCACAGGATGTTTTAGACAGTGGGGGCAACGGGGCAGAGAGCATTAAGGTTCCACTTTGAAGTTTGTTTGTCCGGTGGTAGTGGTCAGACCACCACCTCCAATCCCCACCCTCTTATTCCTCACAGTGATGATTCCAAATGTTGGGTTTATTAAACACTATCGCTGCTGTCTGCAGTGTATCAGGGTCTCGTTTTTGCTTTCATTGAGGACGAAGGACCTTAGGAAATGCAACGTAGATGAAGAAATGCAGAACAGCCTAGAAAGATCACAAAGAAATATCTATCTATATATAAAATTGAATCATGTATCCACAATGTTAAAAATAAAATGAAATAAAAATTAACCCAACAGTACATTTAATATTAAACACAAAGAAAATGGGCCTTCACTTTTTTTGAAAATAGAAAGAATTCATTAAGATGATAATGATGAATACATTATTCTTCTCTCTAGGCCTCACAGCACAGCACTGCTATGTTAACTCCAGAAAGCTCACCGGACAGTGCGGGGATAGTGTCAGCGACAGTGCCGGAGACTCACAGCATGGACATGGCCACATGGACTGAAGCTGAGTTTGAGGAGAAGTGCACTTATATTGTGAAGGACCAGTTTCTGGAAGAAGACTCTGACATCCAGCCCAGGACCCGAGCTGAGAGATCCCTACCCAGAAACCTGGCACTAAAACATTGCCCAAACTCTGAAGAGGTATGGACCAAGCTAGTGTGTCCTTTGCAACTTCATCTAACAATCTCAGAAGTTTAATTTAATCAATGACGACAATAGAGGAATCTATATAATCTCTTCAGCATTCCTATTTAGTCTTCAAGGGTTCCCAAATGCCTTAATGTTTGTTGTCCCTACTGATTCAATGTCGTCACTCCGACATCCTGAACGTATCCTCCATGTATCTATCTTCGGACAGGAAGTTCTTGACGTGTTGTTGTCTAATTTCAGCTTTTCCTCTTTGCCAGAAAAAAGCCTCCCTCCTCACCCCACTGCCTCAGGTCTCTTTCATTAGTAGCTACCTCAGATTGTCCCCAGTCCATTGTCCCGGCACACAATTACGCCATAAAGCTGAGTCACTGGGACCCACCTTGCAAATAACACCATAAAATCCCCCGGATGAGTGTGTACATGTCAGCCAAAGTTATTTACAGTACATGAAAGTGGTACATCGACGACGTTTAACTGGACGGGCTCCATCACAGAGACTGAAGATAGGGTTGCATCAAAGTTAGTTAGTTTAATCCTACAAGAAAATATTGGACCACTTGCGTGGCTGCACAGTGTTTCTTGTTCTAATACACAGCAGGCCTGACTTTGTAATAGAACAGAGATCCTAGATGGGTTAAATAAAAGGATGAAACCCAGGTGTCTACAGGCGAAAGCTTACACTACCGTGACAACCTCTACACCGTCTGTTTGGTGTCTGGATAACAAAACCAAATTAGCAAGATGCATGATAGTGGTAAACTGTGGCACATGGGAACCTAAAACAGACTTTTTCACAAAAGGCGGTTAAATTGCTGAAATGTAGATACATTCATAATATCTAGTGTGGACCTCCTAGCCAGGTAAGTCTGTGAAAGAGGTTTTAACCTCAATGAGTATGTATCTGGTTAAATAACGGTCATAACAATTAAGGGTGTTTGATGTTGAAGCGTAAAGTGACCGGTTGGGACGCAACCATGACACCCAATCCTTTTCTCCTTTGCCGCAACTTTGAGACGGGTGGGGCGGGGGGTGAGTTTCACACCTGGAGGTGGCAGAACAAGGGTAGTGGTTAAATTTTAATCTGCTTTGAGACACCAAAGAAACTTGTCTGATTGCCTTGTAAAATATTCATAATGAGAAGGAATGGAGGTGTTCTTCTGTCACAGCCTCTCAAATTCTAATTTACAGATTTTTTTCCTTCCTCTGTGGCATATTGTCACGACCGCCTGTATATGTTAAGAGGTTGATGTAATTGCTCATTTCCTTTTCTGAAGCCAGTAATTGTCAGGCAGACATTTCCTGGTGACATTATGAGATGCGTGTGGTTAGTTACCCATGAATCAACAGATCGGCACATATTCTGGTCAGAAAATAGGAACCTGCCCTATCTATTTTCTTATGGTGATCATTTGTGGTTGATCAATTCCCTGAAATCTAATGTCAGTCTCTTTTTTCTTCTTTCTTTTTTTTCTTTGGTCTGTGCTGTCTTGTTGACCAGGTGCTGGGGGTTACCAGCAAGGAACTCATTCCAAAGGGGACGCGATTTGGCCCTCTGGTTGGGGAGAGTTACACCAACGGATCTGTGCCGAAAGACGCCTGTAGGAAGTATTTCTGGAGGGTAAGTCTCTCTTTATGTGTGCATGGGAGCACTGTGAGCGCTTCAAATATGGTCACATCCTGTATCGCCCTTCGGTGCCAACTTGCACTTGTGGTCCGCTTCAGACATCCTGTCAATCTGTGTCTATGTGTCTCTGTGTCTTTTTATGCTATGCTGCATTACGTTTTCTGCTAGTGGATATGACTGTCTCAGGTCACACACAGCTGGTTTGGTTTCAGTGACGCAGCACATCTCTCCTCTTTGCGCTTCTGTTCGCATTGGCCATGGTCTCACTGCCAGTAAGCACATCGTACACTCTCCTCCCGATTGCAAACTCTCACACTGACTAAGCAAGGAAGTGGCTTTGATTCTGAAAGTTGTACAGATACTCTCATGCCTGTGTCGTACCGCAGATAAGACCCTTAAACCTTGAAATGATGACCCAATGCATGCTTGCAAGCCGCATAGACATAACATAGACATGCTGTTATTTTTACATGACTCAGGCTTTGGCCGAGCTAAGGGCTGGAAAGTTAAGAGAACGAGAGAGAAAGCCCTCTACGCAAAAAAACACAGTCTCTCATTTAACTAAATATTTCAAGTCTTGCTTGAGGACAATTCAGAGCAGTGCATGATGGCCTGTTTTCCTCTTAAGGCCGTCAGTGAGGGTTCCCTTGTGTGAGATTTCTACTATACTTCTACTTGTATATATGTGACACTATGCACAGTCATACAGTGAAGTTCTTCTTAAGTTGTAACGAGATGACTCGTATGTCGCAAACAAGTCATCCCATCTGCAGCCTTTTTACTTAGAAGTACAAACGCATTTCCCATCAAAGTGCATGGAACCCTCGCGTCATGGTTTCACATTTAGACCAGAATGCAATGTTTATGTTTACACGTCTCTTCCACCCCGATAGGTCTTCGCCGCTGGCGGGCTGCACCACATCCTGGATGGTTTGAATGAGGAGAAGAGCAACTGGATGCGTTTTGTCAACCCAGCATGCGATGCGGCCCAGCAGAACTTAGTAGCGTGCCAGAGCGGACTAAACATCTTCTTCTACACAACCCGCCCACTCCAGCCAGGCCAGGAACTGTTGGTGTGGTACTGCCCTGAGTTCGCCCGGCGTTGTAACTACCCTCCATTACCTGGGCACCAGGTTACAAAGATTGTGGGTGAGTGTTTCGATCGTGTCCATTGTGCTGACGTAGCTGCATTGATTCACTGTGTATGGTAACCTTGAGCCTCAATCCTTTAGGCAACACCCATGCTACGTTGTAAGAAGTGACCACAGAAGTTAGACATTGTAGCTATATTTTGCAGCAGTCATAAAAACATCCGGCCATCACAAGTGTGCGTTGTTAGACTCTAGATTTTGAATGAACCTAGACATTAAATAGGGTGTTTTTTGGCACCTTATCTGCGATAATGCACATCTACCAAGCTCATGTTTTGGCCATAGTATGGTTAAACATAGTCTCTGTCTCTTCCGTTCATTAGCATTACATCACATAGGCAACTGTGCTGAACGTTTGATGCATATACCCTCGTAAGCTCAACACAGGACTTTCAGACTTTCGGGAAGTACTACAGTCAATTACCATTGGCTGTTAGCATTGTCACAAATATGTCTCCGTAATATCCGGTGCAACGATAGCGCAGTGCTTTATTTACTCATTTAAACATGTATTTTAATCAGTAACCGTAGCCTACAAATTGTAGATTTACAAGACCCGTAAACAGCTGTTGTTTAGTTTTCCTCATTGCAATTTTATCATCCGACTTGGTCATTGAGTTACGTAGTCGGTCGTCCTGCATGTCAATCAAAACACCTCGCTTAGTAGGCAGGTAAATTTAGTTGGCGGGGAAGAGATGATCAGATGTGTCTCTGTATAAAGACTACAGGCCTGCTGATGTAAAGTTGTACTTAAATATGATTGGCGCCTAGTAAATAGTAAATAGAATATAAAAAATATTACATTGAAAACCGGTAAGCAAGAAGTACAAGTTTCATGTTTTCAAATGAATAAAAACATGTCAAACAGCAGGATCCATGCCAAATTTAGACAAAACCTGCTTTGTGTAATCCCCTCACCCCCCCCCCCACCTTTTAAAGGTGAACAACTGCCTTGCTATCACTTTAGGACGTATCTGGTGTGTGGTTATTCTGAGAAATAATGGTCTTAGTCAAAGTGCTGGCCGACTGACACACTCTTTGTGTGGGTGTTTAACAAGTTATACAGTCACACCCACGGTCTTTGTTAGGAGTGGCACAAAGGAAGGAAGACAGGGCCAAACTGAAAGGGGAGAGGGGCTGTGTCCAGGTGGAACCTAAGTCCCTAGGTAAGGTGAGACCGTGTTCACAACTGAGGGCAATGTTTCAGTTTCCCTTTTTTTTAGGGTGAGAGCAAGAGAAAGAGAGAGAGAGAGAGAGAGAGAGAGAGAGAGAGAGAGAGAGAGACAGTCAAAATCTACTTTCATTTGCACACGCGCACGTTTCAAAATGAAGCGGTCGCACGCGAGCACTGGGCAAGTGAACGTGCACACATGCACACACACACACTGAGACGCTGCAGAGGAGTCGGTGGGGGTGTTGTTCTTGAGGTGCTGACAGCATTTTGGCACGACGTCCTTTATTTATTTGGCTGTTAGGGAGGAAGAGGGCTAGGAAACACTCCTATGACTACACCAGCTTCCTGACAAGGCGTCCCGCTGACAGATTGATATCTAGCTGACTGTCAGTTGTTTGTTTCGCATAGAGATCGCCTCTTAGAAAAATAGGGGAGGGCATCACAGGGAAAGCTAACAGAAGATAAGGGTTGCTCTCTCTATATGTGTGAGTGAGTGAGTGTGTGTGTGTGTGTGTGTGTGTGTGCGTGAGCGTTTGCGTGCGTGTGTGTGCGTGCGTGTGCGTGCGTGTGTGTGTCTCGTGACTCATGTGTATTCCTGGTATTTTGTTTTCATCTTGTTTGTCATCTCTCATCCTTTGTTTTGAAGTGAGTCAGTTGATGATTGTCTTTGTCTCTCTGACTTCCCGGGCATAACAGCGGAACTGCACACCGGCAACAAATTTCAAATTGTAAAATGTCAGGTTTAGGTCTTTTTAGGAGACAAGGCTAATATTACAATACCAGTCACATGAATTACTGTATGTAGATTTGTCACCCAATGATGTAACAAGTCTATTCTGACACATTTGAGTTAGTTCTTCCTACCAGTATTACAATTGAGGATGGGGTGAAAAGGGGTGAAGACTAAGATAATGTAGGGACTCTCTCCTCCTGCTGTCTGCATTCTGATCAGATCCCCATTGTTGCAGTACTGGTATCTACTTTCACAGAGCAGTCAGGCAAATGAGCACGCACACACACACACACACACACACACCTTTCTTTAGCCTGAAGCTAGATAAGAAGATAGTTTAACCTGCATCAGGTTGCTTTGTTAAGAAATGTGTATGTGCATGCATGTGTTTATGTGCATCATGCATATGTGTGTTTGTGTGTGTAATTGCATATTTATCTCACTGTACTATTAATAGAAGGTGACAATCTATACATGCTGCTGTACCATTGTGACAGAAAGAAACACAATGCAATGCTTGTTCTGATGTGTCAGTCTCGTGCCTGGCCTGCTGCATTGGTGACGTCTGGTATGTCTACACATCTTGTCTTGTAGATCAGAGCATGGTTCAGGAGAAGAACACATGGAAACGCGGACACACCATCTCGGAAATACTCCGCAAAGAGCCCGTCGAATCTGTTCCATCCAGCCCCAGTTCCCCGGAAAGCCTGCTGTCCCAAACTAGCCTCCCGATATATCCCCTTTGTCCACGCATTGTCTACCCACTTCACCCGGAAACCGCTCACAGCCCTAGCTATGCACCCCTACAATACTGCGACCCCTCAGTGGCAAAAAAGCCAGCTGTGACTCTTCCTGCCAACTCCCATTTGCACGTGGCTTTAAAGCACAGTGAGGTCAAACCTTACCATCAGACTAATGTATCAGACCGCATCCACCCTGTCATGAGACATTCTCCCTATCTACTGCCTCCCTACCCTCTTAGTCTTGGCGGCCTTGCACCTCACCCCTTCTACAGTGCTCACCTCAAGCCTCACATGAAGTTCCAATATCCTTTACTACCGTTTGAAGGCTACGCACAACACCTCCCCGCCTCAGCCAGTGGGCGCAAAGACTTGACACTTGCACTAAGCAAGCAGGACGGCGCTCTTCCACCAACCACTGGGCCCAAAACAGCAAACTACCTCATGCCAGCCAATGCCACGTCACCCGATGGCGTCAAACACTCCCCCTGCAGCAGTTTGGCTGAGGACGTCCCTCTCGCTGCCACCTTTTCCAGCGCTTCATCCATGGCCACGGCCCCCCGGGGGGACTTTCCCTCCCTTGTGCCCAGGGGAGGGTCACCGCCGGTGGGCATGGCTGCCTCTTCAGACTACCTCCCAGACAAGCCCACCTCTGCCATGCAGACTAGCAGCGGAGCAGAAGATGTGATGGATCTCAGGAAGACCAAGCGGGCAGGACGAACCATTGGCTACAAGACCCTGTCCTACCCTCTCACCAGGCAGAATGGAAAGATTCGGTACGAGTGCAATGTCTGTGGGAAGATCTTTGGGCAGCTATCCAACCTCAAGGTTAGTCCATAAACTCATTAAAGCATTAAAGCAGAATATTTAACATATGCGATATTTTTCAAACCAAACTAGGCTACAAGTTAATATCCAATCCTATTTCCAATAAAAACATACTGTATTTTTTAAAGTGTTTAAACTGCTGGGCAATTAGCTCCACCTGCTGCTGTTAAATTGAGGTTTAACGGTGAACACTGGTTAATCCTTGCTACTAGTCACAGCATATGTGATGAAACCACTAACTTCTAACTTGACATCCTCAGGTCCATCTGCGTGTGCACAGCGGAGAGCGTCCGTTCAGGTGCCAAACATGCACCAAAGACTTCACGCAACTGGCCCACCTGCAGAAACACTATCTGGTTCACACTGGCGAGAAGCCACATGAGTGCAAGGTCAGCCAATGACTGTCAGTCTCTACAAACAATGCCCATATATGGTTATTTGATGCTGGACTAAAAGACTGAGCAGATTGGGAAGGGTCGTGGTTTCTCTCAACCTCCAGTCCTCTGCATATATAGGATCAAATAATATACATTATTAGTTAGTGCGCCTTTAAGAATGCTGCAGTCAAAACGCATTTGACCGGTACTCTAATGACCTTGTTCCCATTTGACTCAGGTGTGCCACAAGCGTTTCAGTAGCACCAGCAACCTAAAGACCCACCAGCGACTTCACTCAGGCGAGAAGCCCTACCATTGCAAGCTGTGCTCGGCCCGCTTCACCCAGTACGTCCACCTCAAGCTTCACAAGCGGCTACACGCGGTGGAGCGCCCCCACCGATGCCCAAACTGCCCCAGCTCCTACCTCCACCACTACAGCCTCCAGATCCACCTGAGGGGCTTCTGCCCCCTCTCCCCGTCCACGGCCGCCCAGAGACCCCCGCCGGAGGAGCTCCGTCGCGTCAACGCTGAGATCGAGCGCTTCGACATGAGCGAAGCGGTGGAGCATCTCCAAGCGGCGGACGCTAAGTTGGACAAGGAGGATGTTATTCGTCTAATGAGGGGCGCTGGTGAGGAGGAGACTGTGTCCTTGGAGCTGAGCATCTATAAAACAGAAATGGTGCCACCTGGTGGTTGGCTGCAGCGCGGCGGCCAGTTACCTCTGCATCCAATCAAGCAGGAGTCAGGCTACATATCAGAGCCGTAAGACTTTGCTAATCAACCCATGTGATCCACAGGACATCCCAGCAGTTGTCTGTTTATTATCTATTTGGCATTATTGTAAAGCCTTATTTCAAGTACTGTCGGGACGGCAGTGTTTGTGATAGGGGTGTTGATAACATTCATCTTGTCCAATGTTAATTTATTACTTTTAATGTTAATTTTGACTGATACATTTGTGTTTATATTTGCTCATCAGGGTTTTCTATATTTGCTACAGTCTGTTTTATACCACTGTTACTGAATCTGTGTGGAGTGACGATAACAAAGACCAATTATGCCTGAGAAGAGAGGATGACTTTTTGTGTCTTTGTATTTCTGGTAGCACTGTTTGACAGCTATTCTTTGTTTGCTTATCTGGGTTTACGTGTGACAGTTTAATTAACACTTAGAAGGGATGTGATTATTTTAAGGTATAGTTCAGCAGCAAACAGTTGTGTGTGTGTGTGTGTGTGGGTGTGTGTGTGCGTGCACGTGCGTGTGTGTGTGTGTGCGTACGTGAGCTTGCATTTGTATACGAGAGAAAGAGGTGGAGTCAACAGAGGAGTTATAGGTGGTCACACCCAAGTTACATTACACATGTGGTAACATTAGCTCTGCTATAAATTACCACCAAATTATTCTATTGTTCAAAAGCTGTGCAATACAATGAACACCATAATATTCTATGACAATGTGCCAACATCTTAATAAGCCTTTAAAAATATAATAATAAAAAAAAACAAATACAAGCATATGCTCATTCAATATACTTGTTATTCAACAAATATCTATATTATTTATTCATCACTTCATTGCTTGCTACACGATATCCCCCGTTGCTAACAGAAGGGTGTCCATAAAGCATAAATAAATGTAGGAGTTTTAAACATCATGGGTAAAGAGTGTGTGCGTTATCAAAGTAAATCCAAAAGTACACATTATAGCTACTACCCATCATAAATTAAATAAATCTTAAATATATTCAGGAAGGCTACGTGACACACAGCAGCTAGTCCGACATTGTGTCAAAATTGTAGTGAAATTGTACCATGCATGATCCAGTTCATAATCAGCGGCACTATTTATTATTTACAAACAATGACGACACATTACCGCTTTAAGATTAAGTTTGCACTATAGTTATAGTTGCATGCAGTTTCACAACAGAAGTAGGATGGACTCCAATGTTGTCAAGCTATGCAAGAACATAAACCAAAGTCAAAAGATCATGTTTATGGTGTTCAGCACAGTCAAAATGCCGAAAATGCTGGTTGATATAGCATGCTAAAACAAACTGAAATGATGATATATCAAATGTTTTGATAGGCCTTAAGCATAATTTAGTATATTGTAGGCTACACGCTGTTACCCTCCAGTAAGCTTATTTTGCACACGGTAGCTGCCTGTATTTGCTAGCGATTTTGTCTAATTATTTTGCTTCGACAGCCATACAAAGTTAGTTTTATGTTCCTTATCTTGTTAGTAGTGCATGTGCGTATCAGCTTCAGGAATTTTTAAGGTTTTTGTATACCTACGTCTGCAACTGACCAAGATGACAAAATGTGGGTTGTATTCACGCTCAAAACATATTTTACTGTATAATGTCTCTGAGCTTAATGCTTAAAGGCATGGTCAGTCATTCTGGCTAACTTGGAGCTCAAATCAAAACATTATAGCTCTGTAGTCCTCTGTAATAATGCAATACTTCTACACAGCCCTGCGCCTGTAAATAGTAGCATAAACAAAGTGGCGAACACCGCTCATACCAACAAAGTCGTAGCACTACGATTTGCTTCAGAATGCATTTAAATGTGTGACTGCGGAGCAATACTGCTTTGATTTGAGCTCGAAGCTAGCAAGAATTACTTTCTTGCTAATGCCTTTAAGTGATACGATTATGAGGGTCTCCTGGTGTTGTTCTTCCCTGTAAGGGGTCCCTGGCCCATAAAAGTTTGAGAACCCATTATCATTGGGGCTTAACGGGACATACACTACCGTTCAAAAGTTTGGGGTCACTTAGAAATTTCCTAATTTTTGAAAGAAAAGCAGTTTTCTTCAATGAAGATAACATTAAATTAATCAAAAATACAGTCTAGACATAGTTAATGTGGTAAATTACTATTCTAGCTGGAAACGGCTGATTTTTATTGGAATATCTACATAAGTGTACAGAGGCCTATTTCCA
>JAODOY010060875.1:0-17320 GCA_025399855.1 Forbesichthys papilliferus
ATTGTAAAATTTTTTTTTTTTTTTTTCTTTCTCTTAAAATGTCTTATTTATTTTAATATGTTAAAAGCACACGCACCCCCCCCCCCCCCCCCCACACACACACACAGACACACACACACACTTTTTGTTATTATCTGCTGCAGGCAGCGCTGTAGGCAGCCAAGTGAGGCCTTTCCTCAAGAGAACAATACCCATGGTGTTCCTCAACTCCACAGTGTGTGTGTGTGTGTGTGCATGTGTGTGCGCGTGTGTGTGTGCGCGCGTGTGTTTGTGTTTGTGTACATGTGTACGTGCGTTCGTGTGTGTGTATGTGTTTGTGTGAGATGGCCTTAGGTTTTGTTGATTCCTAATGGAAAAAACATATTTTACTTTTTTATGCAGCCTCTAGGAAATTGGAAAGTTTTGGGAATGAATAACAAATGAATTTTAGCTGTAAAATGACCAAATATAATATGTCATGTACATACTTCTACATAAAATATTATTTTTATTCTGCAGCTTTGGTATGCCACAGTATATAGCTGCACTACAGTATTTGTACTTTATGACAATGAATTAGTTATTCATTATTATGTTTTCTTTGCATTATCCAGTGTCTCATATTCACCTGCATGTGTGATGATTGTCTTCAAATCATCTTATCATTCCTATAGTGTTCGAATAGAGTTTACAATCTTAGTGTTTGAGGGTCAAACAGTATGACATCTTTAATATACATCTTATACTGTATGTATGGGCAGGCTCTCTATAAAAAATGTCTGCCATCCTTAGGCTTGTATTTTTAACATATAGCTATTTAGGAATTTGGCTGGTGCTCCGAGCCAGAGTGACTTCCATTCAATGTGCAGGTATCGGTTGAGTTCCTAAGTTAATGACACTGGAGAGGACGTTTGTTGATTGACATGTGTTGGCTGCTGCTGCATTCAGACATTTGACCTTTGACTTTTAATATGATTGCTCCAACGAGAACGTACAGTAGGCTGCCCTGCCCGGACTGGACTAGACTGGACTGGGCTGGACTGGACTAGACTAGACTAGACTAGACTAAACTGTACTGGGCTATACTGGGCTGGACTGGGCTAGACTGGGCTGGGCTGGACTGGACTAGACTAAACTAGACTAGACTGGACTGGACTGGGCTGGGCTATGCTGGACTGGACTGGACTGGGCTATGCTGGACTGGACTGGGCTATGCTGGGCTGGACTGGACTGGGCTGGACTGGACTAGACTAGAATAGACTGGACTGGACTGGGCTATGCTGGACTGGACTGGACTGGGCTATGCTGGGCTGGACTGGGCTGGGCTGGGCTGGACTGGACTAGACTAGACTGGACTGGACTGGGCTATGCTGGACTGGACTGGACTGGACTAAACTAGACTAGACTGGACTAGACTGGACTGGACTGGGCTATGCTGGGCTGGACTGCCTGGCCCTGGTGGCATTATGTGAACCTGCATAGAAACACAGAACAATCCAAGTGTGACACACATTCTGCTAAACCTCATTACAGAGGCATCTTCCGCTTAAAGACAAAGTGCACAACAGGGTTCCCAGAGCCTCTTGGAGCCATTTCAAGGGTATCTTAAGATGTCCATCCCAAGCCCCTTGTCTTTGAAACATAAGCCTTTTAACGTTCTCAAAGATCCCCTTCCCCCTCCTTCCCCCGTAATGGGAGGAGAAAGCCTCCATAAATAGCGGTGGTGTTAGAGCACCTGTGCTCAAGTGTCTGTTGTGTGGGACAATGTGGTCAACATGGAGGGCTTATCCTACTGGTAAATATAGGTTCCTTGTGCCTCTCACTTAATGGTAAAACCAAGATGTGGATAGTGACACTGAAGCAAATACCACCAATACATCTGTTCCGAACTAAGTAAACAAACCGCAATTGTCTTTGCAGTCATATAACATTTATTCTAATTTATTTAGCATTTAATCAAAGTTTACTTTTTAAATAGCTCGAGACAGCACCTCTACCGTACCAAGGTATGCTTAAGTCAGCCTAGGATGAAGCGTACAAAAGCAGAAAAATCAGTTCAGTGATTTGCATAAGGGCATGTAATCAATGATAAGCAATGTCAGAATACCAAATACCATATTAAAAACAATATAAAGATACTCTCAGATCTAACGCAGCACACTGTATGTGTTGTGGTCATACCAACATGCAGGCTAAATTAATGAATTATTACATTAATTTGATTGAAATAATTCCAAATGTGGACATCATGTTTCCTAGGACGACGGTGTCAAAGTCTGCTCCATATACTCTTACCGGAACAACTCAACCTCTCCACCCAAGCAAGAGGAGTGTTCCCGGGAACGAGGCGAGCCACTGACTGGGCTGGCCTTTGGAACGCCGGAACGTCGCAAAGGTAGCCTGGCAGATGTGGTGGACACACTGAAACAGAAGAAACTTGTGGAGCTGACGAAAACAGAGCAAGACGGTATGAGGAAATATTATTGTGCTGTCTGTGTGTGTTACTTAATTAGCAGGGCAACATCTGTGCATTCACCCTGTTAAAATCCATTATAGGGATTTTTGTAATATAAACTTACCATAGAAGCGCAAGGAACCATTTATGATACCTTTATTGACCTTGATTTTCACCTTAAAAATTTGACATTTTGAAAAAAGTAACTGTAATAATGTCTTATAACACTCTAGGGTTGAAATTTAGAAGTTCTAAGTATTTAAATGAGTGCCTTAACTATAAATGGTTACATGCAGTCACAAATGGGAACTACGAATTGCCTTTCTCAACCACATATAACTAATGTTACATTGTAGGCGGGATTTAAGCCGGTAGAGTTAAGCCAGAAATAATTTAATTAAACACCATTATCACCAACTTAGTATGGAGAGCAGGTGCTGGTATAAAACAATATCTACAACACAGTGAACCTAGAATGAAACAAGACACACAATAAATATTATTATATTATTAATATGTGATAGACACATGGATGGAAATAACCTATAACCTATCACTCACATTAGCTTTTGTTCCCTGTGTGTGTACCTGCGTTTGGACACACCACAGTAAAAAACCAAACAGCCTGTGTTATTTCTGTTATTGCAGTAATTTATTTCTGTGTCAGGCCACATCCTCTTTAGACGGTCTTTGATCCTTTTCAAATTACAAGTGACAGACCCGGTCGGTTCACGAGATCAATGGGAGAAAGCGCCCTTTTCCCTTCTTCACTCAGATCACGCGCAACGCGGCGAAGCGATCTCCCAGCATGCCCCAGCCCGCCTCACCCCCTACAGCAACTTAAGATCTGATGGCCTTCTGTACTGTTACGGTGCACACAGTCATTTTCATGATATCAGAGGGGTGCTTGATCTTCATTTAGAGGTTAGCTTTGTTATTGATACAGTCAAGTGGCCCATAAATGCATAGCCTGAGGCACTGTACGGCCGTGTCTTGTGTGGTGAAAGGCAATATAGGTAGAATTTGCTTTCATCCGCTGTGCAGGAGCTGATGTTATAAAGCTGCATTTCTTTGTGTGTAATTATGTGAGTCTGTTCGTGTAATTGCGTCTGAGACGGTGTTTCGGTTTCTTTGGTATTTGATTGTCTGTGAAACTGAAGGGGAAGAATGTGAGAGATGAGTCAAAGTGTGAATGTTTTTATGTTGAGGTTGTTTTTATTTGCATGTTAATGGATTCATCACTTGTATTGTGTTTGCTTCATTGCGAAATATAGGAATATATCCCATGCATTTCTTACGTAATTTCCCATGATGCTTAAACTTGGGAACATTGATTAAATGAAATATACAGTAGCATCTATACAAGACTACCGAATATGTGTACAATATTCTGTAACTTGTTCCTATTGTGTAAGAAAAAATATGGTTCTCCTTTCAGTCAGGTTATTTTGCCGTAATAACTATGATTTCTCCCAAGGACTAACAAGTGGCATGGATCGTGTCAGGAGCACTTAGCGTAGACTAAAACAAATGAGTTGAGCATTGTGGTACATGAGATGTACAGTATAACCAAGTGAAGCGCGCTTTGTTCGGAACATGAATAATAGGTCTAGGCTTGGACCTTGTAAACATTCATGTGAATTTGCATGATACTCAAGACCACACATAAATCCTTTCAACGGGTACCATGTTGCATCTCACATCAGATGTTTTGCCTGTAATATGACCCTATCCGGTGAAGCTTTCATTTTTCTACCAATGATGTTGGATAAGAAAATAAGATAATAAGAAAAGGTTATGAACAGTATATGAGAGAGGTTATCAACAGTTATAATATATGAGAGACACATACAGTATTTGAGAAACTCTTTCAATGAAGATTCCATCCTTGTAAAAGCATTCAATCTTTTTAGTAAATACAGAATATTTATATGTTGTTGACATTTTTTTTCTGGATCTTCTGCAATTAGTACTTATAATGAATCACTAAGCATTCTTTATTGTTTGTTTAGCATCAGATTGATGGGAGCACAAGGCCACACTGGTAATAAGGCTCTTTTAGTTCTATAGTATATTAGTAAAATAGCATTTTGTCTCAAAGACCCTACTTGGCAGGGATCCTTAGACAGTGTTACACCTAGTCTGAGACTTTCTATTTAGTACCTATTACTCCACTAACATTTACATTACTGATATCATACATTTAATGGATTTACAACTTGACATTTTAAATATGTTCCATGGAATTTCTTATTTTTTTCCCCTGCATTCTTTATAAGCTTAATGAACACATCACTCGTCAGTTTTAAAACATGAAACCTGTTTCGCAACCCCTGCTATAGCATTAGTACCATACCGAAATTGACAGCACATTAAAGCTCCAACAATAGGCCTTTTCCCTCCCCAGCGTCTCATGCCTCCCGCTGATACGGGCCTCGTTGGGGTGCTGTCACACAGGTTACATTTGCCATAGGATCAAACAGAAGGAACCCTATTAGCTGCTGAGCACTGACTTGGCTTAGCAGAGCTGACCCTGGGGCTCGCTGTGTCCTGGAGCTAAAGTGCAGACGCCATCGATGTTTAGCTCTTGTACTGTGCTCACCCCCTGTTGGCACACAGTTAGATGTCTGCTACTTAAAGGCCCCAAAGTGCCTCTGGCAGTTGATGAATGGGTATGACCTCGCTTTGCATTAAGATGCTGTAGGTAGAGGAGGGCTGCTATTTTTATATATTTTTTCACATAACTGCCACCTCAGATTTTAAAGCTTTATGAAGACCACTTGAGGACGGTGTTCGCCACGAGGCAGAAGTATTTTCCGCCCATGTCCTGTTCCTCAGTGGCAAAATGGCTGAGATCCAAGGTAAAAGACAAGTGACTTGTTTTTCCACCGCCTTTGTAAAAACCTCTCTTGATGGGTAACTGACTGCAACAGTTGAAATTGGCCTCATAATGCCTGGAAATGGTATTTCAAGGAGCAACGCCGTACTTTCTGACGTCTGGATGTGCCTGTACTGACCTGGGTCCCTATGGAGTCGCTATGGAGGTCTATGATAACTAATTGTTGAAAAAATGAGCCAGGAGAAAGACCAACATACATGTAAAACACCCAGTGAAGCAAAACCCCGTGATAAAATAATTACGTGGGTCGAGCTGTTTCCAGTATAGGCTAGAGCACCAGAACACCCAGCTAATGTCTTTCTCAGCTGGGAATAGGGGGTCAATGTAGAGCTATGTCTACCTTCAACCCTTTCTTTTTGTTGATGAGACAATAGAGACATTCTACCAGTCTGCTTTGTTGTGCCTTACTGGGGCAAGGCTGTTTCAACATATCTGCTGTTACTGTCACTCAAACTCAACAGGTTAGATTACAAGGACAGCAGACATATGTTTAATATAGGAGAGCATAGAAAGGTTTAACCCCAAACTGTAAAGTATGTAACAGTTCTGCTGAAGGGATTTTTGAGCCAGGCACATGCTTAAAGGAGCTTCGACGCTGAAGTAGAAATGAAATGTATATGGGGATTGTTTGAATGTCACATTAAATGATTAAATATTAAGCTTGAGCCTTAAATCAGATCTATTTGGTGGTCAGTAACACTGACGCCAAAGAGCACATTTTAACTGGACTCTTGTCATATCCTTGTGGTTAGGTTCAATATCTACCACTGTAATTGATAGGGATCTATTTTCTAATGATTGGCAGCAGTCAGTGGGCTAGAGTATAGGAACAAAGTCAAGTGGGCTATACTCAGTAGCTCTCCTCTCCACGGTTTGGCTGGGTGCCAGGCAGCATATGGTGGCGATACATGCAACAGGGTTCTTGAATATTGTCTGCAAAACCAGACCAACTGTTATTTATTTTTTACTCTCCACTTTCACGTGTTCCTTAAAAACACCAAATTGTTCACTGAATATTTTAAACATCTGCCAAGATCTGGGCTGAGGTACAGTATCTGCAGTGGAACACATCTCTGTCCAGATCTGGGTGTTAAGGCCATTTAACGTTCTTTTTTTTTTTTAAACCTATTTTGCTTTAAAACTAAAAATACCACTAATGCATGTTGCACACATCTTTTTTTTTTTGCACAGTTTTGTAAACTGTATGAAGCACAAGTAACCTATTATTGGATATGTTGCAGAAATGTAATGTTAGTTTTTTTTTTCCATTGTCCATGCTTGTCATTTCTGTCAACACCAAGTAGATTATTTGCCAGAGCTAGAGCACTCAAGCCTCACGAGATCAGGATGGTCTCGCGAGGCTTGAGTGAGCTTTAGTTTTATTGCACCACGAGAATCAGTTCGGAAACTGAACGTGGTGTAGGTGTCCGGGGCGGTTTACGTTTGCCAACAGAGAAAACAATCAGATGGTTCATCCAATCAACTGAGATGTATTTTTAGAAAAGTGCCTGCCGTTTCGATAGTTTCGATGGACGGCTCCCCAGATGGACTTGTGACTAACAATCCATCTGGCATGTCAGTTTAATAGCACTCTTTGAAATAGCAGAGTTCCATAGCAGCATGCAGGAGGCTCTGATGCCGTCCGATGTTTGATGGGAGCTAATGGCATGGCAGAGCAGTGTGGCGGGAGCTGGTGGAGTATGTAGACAGCGTGTTGGAAGAACTTGTAAGTTGCGTCAGCTGGCAACCCTCTTGGGATCTACCCCCTCACCCAGCAACCCATATCGGCCTCCCAGTACTGTTCATCTTCCCTCAGTCACCTGACCACAAGCCCCGCCCACATCACCTCCCAACGGACCCCATCCAAAACAACACTTCCATTGTGTGTGTGTGTGTGTGTGTGTGTGTGTGTGTTCATATCCACTAAGCAGGGCCGGGTTTCATATATCATGTCTAAAGTGGAAACAGAAGTTTGGCTCCCTAACTAGTGTTTTTATTCTGTGATTGCAACGAATCTTCAGGCTATTTGTCTCTTTGTGTGTGTGTGTTTCTACAGAGGGGGGCTATGTAGCTCAGAGAACATATATGTTGTTTTAAAACAAATTCAAATGTTCTAAAATAACTGCAGTATATGTCTTGTTTTACCAGGTTTGAGTGGTTTGGGTTACTATAATTATATGCTATACATTATATTCATAATTATAGTGCACTATAATTGTTATTATATATAACTACAAATCTCTTTATGATGATGTCTATCTATAAGAACCTGAAAAAAAGAAAGCTATGCATCTTTTTAAAAAGATTAAAATATTGTGTACGGGAATTGAAAGTTATCACAATCAAATGAATTAGGCTTTTTCATATTTTTTATTACATATTGTATTCTACAAAATGGAAATTACTAGATTGCAATTGATATGAGAATAGTTCTAATAATAAGAAAACATAAATACATAATAATAATAATAATAATAATAATAATGAAGATTTCTTGAATAAAGAGGTTTAGCTCCTGGCCTGATAAGTGCTATGCTTACACATTCTGAAGAAACTCTCTTTTGTCTAATTCCGGAGCTCAGGATTTTCTGAAGTTTCATCTGCATGTTACATATTCTACATGGATGCTTCAAACCAGTGCTTCTTACACTAGATACATTTTTTGGCTTGGAACAGCAGTGATACTGAACCTTTTAACCTTTACAGCTACATGCTTGAGTCGCTGAGCTATCAGCATTACCTAACACGCTAACAAGAGTGGTTAGTCCAGAGATTAATCCATGTACTATATGGTCCTCGGTTTGGCAGTGGGTAGAGCCACTCCAGCAATTGAAATGGTGCTAGTTTGAATCTGCTGCCTCCTAGCTAAGTGCCTAAGTGTCCCTGAGTAAGCAACCCTAACTGTTAGCAATTATTTTGAGGATTGAATGAATGATGCATTACAGTAATACATGCAGAATGTTGTTGGCTTATACAGTAGGCTAACTGGTATAACCTTTTCAGCTTTTGACAAATGTACTTTAATAAGTCTCTTTAGATAAAGGCGTCTGAATGTTGTAAATGTATAGCTTCTGTATCTGCTATCCATTGTACTCAGGTACAATTAACTGCCTCACTTCACTTTGACAAACCTTGATTTTCCATAATTCCATCTGTAGTTGATGTAGTACGTTAATGACACCACACAAAAAAACTATATTTAACTTAATTCAAGAATTAAAATGTTCTCATTTTATTAATTCACTGCTGATTCTCCTGCCGAAATACGTGATTTGAACACGCTAAATTATTAGCACATAGTTCAACATTGTGGCGCAGTATGGTGTTCAAAGTGACCACATGCACTGCTTTGCCTCAGTGATCACACCAAATGAATTGTGACCTTCCTTGAGGATATACGATAGAACTATATTAAATCTCCTCTGAGGTCAAATTAAAGCTCGCCCCATTATGAACTCCTGGGCTCTTCTATAATTGGGATTAATGCTTGTCTACTGTCGGCCCTGTGCATGTGTGTGTTCCCATCGTGTGTCTTGGGGAGTCAATAGCCTATTTGAAGGGGCTGCATATGGCTACATGACCGCCCCATCCCCCTCCACCCACTCAGGGATGGTTGTAGGGGATGCTTTCCCAGGCCGTGTTCCCCGGGTGTCATTTGACAGATGAAAATAGTGTGTGTAACGTACACCGTGCTAACACACAGCCCAGCTAACCACCCCACACTTTAATGGTTTTACAACACCGCACAAGCGATCGCTATTGGTGTAACGCATGCACCAGCCAGTGCATCACGCACGTTTTGCCTTCATTAAAACTCCTGGCAGTGCATGGGTATTGTGGGTGTGTGTGTGTGTGTGTGTGAGAGAGAGAGAGAGAGAGAGAGAGAGAGAGAGAGAGCATGCTGGCTTACATCCTCATGTTTGGACATATGTTGAGTTTTATTTCACTGAGACATCAATCCTGCCAGCCAGCTGTTAGGACAGCTGCTTTATCTCTCTCTCTCTCTCTCTCTCTCTCTCTCTCTCTCTCTCTCTCTCTTTTATGCCCATTCTATTTCATTTTCCCCTCTTTCCTCTACGGTCCACCTTGCTCTGCCTGGTGCATTGTATCTATCAGGTTTGCACACCGGCCTTTTGAGATAGTCAGGATTGGTACTTTACATGTACGCTCGTCGCTCCAGGCCCACAGAATGAATCTGGGAACACGACGTGTAACTGTCATCTTGCGTTACAAAGCACACACACGCGCTTGCGCACACACACACACACACATGCACTCACGCATGTACACACACACACACACACGCATATAGTACACACACACACACACACATGCGTGCGCACACAGACGCCCGTGCGCACACACACACGTGCACACACCACACATAGGAAGACAGAAATTGTTAACGTGTGACAGGACACATTGACCTTTGTGTTTTATTTAATATTTCACATGATTGTTTCCTCTTTACCTTAGCATAGGTTCCTATAGCAACATGCATTATATATTTAAAGATTTTCTGAGTGTGGCTGTGCTCGTGAGTGCGTGTGTGTGTGTGCGGGTGTGTGTGTGTGTGTGTTAAACGAGTTTACGAGCAGACAGAGGTAGAGAAAGTGAATACAATAGAGACAGATTGTTACGTGGAAGCCTGAAGCCTACCGTTGATCTTGGCAGCTTTGTCTGGGAGTGTTGACGCTCGTCTGCCACAGTAACATGCAAAAGTATGCACAAAAATGTGCGCGCGCACACACACACACACACACACACACACAGCCACACCTGTGGCTTGTGTAAAATACACACAGCTTCTCTTGGCAGTAAGGTGTCGGGACAGGTGATAAAAGTATGTTTACCCTAAACACTAGATAGTTTATCTGTCTGTCTCTGCTCTGATTTACGACAGAACCCGCTCTCTCATCCATAACTGTCTCCGTATCCACTATTTCTTTATTTTGCAACTAGTGAAATTAAAGTAGTAAAAAAAAAAAAAAAAGAAAAGGTGCTCTTTCTTTCGACGACTGTGAGTGTGTTTATTTGTTCAATTTTATTACAGTGATTTAGTTACAGTACACCTTACTGTACACGGTTTGGCTCTGTGTAGGGAACTGTTCAGGCATATAGCGGCAGCATGTGAAGGCAAAGCACTCTTCTCCTCCTTTCTGCTCGCTCCTCTCTCCCCACCTCCTCCTTACAGCCCTCCACGGCTGTCCTTGCTCCTTTGGTCCCGGGACGTCTTTGGAGACATCTCCTGCGCTTGATAAAAGCGCGTCTGTGCGGACGCCGAGGAATTTTTATCCGACCCTGGAATCTAAACAGCACTTGATCCCGACCATGGTCACAGGGACAGATGGAGAGATAGAGATCCATCTAGGGTAAAACCTCCCATCCTCCCCCTTTTTCTCTGTCTCGATCTCCCCCACCAGCCCTCGAGATTCATCCCCACCGCCCGTCCTTCTCTGAATTGTTTACCGGCACAGACGAGAGTAAATCGTTCGGGACTATACACACAGTTCCCACGCACACTCTCAATCACACACGAGCACGCTCGCGGCCCCACACAGGCTATCGCGCATGCACGTGCACGATCGGTTGACTTATGTGCATGCTTCATAGACTTACAGGTTGTATTTCCTTGCTAAGTGCGCTCGTAAATTACGTGGCCCGATTCCGTTTTCATGCGAGACACACTGAACACGTACACATCTTTTCCTTGTGTGACAACAAAACAAGGCAACGCAAACACACGGGGCTTATACAATCCCCTTCAAATCAACAACACCGCTGGAGAAATCCTATTAATGATCTAATTTATTGCAGTCATGTTGGAAATACCCGGCTACTTATGTATGGGAAAACACCTTCAGAAAACAGTGAAGCTTGACGTTTCTTTTGTCGGCCTGTCATAGTTATCCCTACCCCTCCCTTTAGCCCCCTGCTATGTTTACATTCGACCCATGTGATCTGGCCGGCTGCATTAACGTATTTGAAACAATTATAATCCGAATGTAAACATGCAAGGTTTTAATGGACTCAATGCGGAAGTTGTGCTCGGCGTCCCGTGACCACACAATGGGCCCATAGGAACGCACACGAAACGTAAAGCCATTCACAATGGGCAATGTGCCCTTCAGAATGCATATTGCTCTCTGTTGTCTGGATCAAGACGATACAAATGAGCTATTGTCCGACTTAGTCATTCTGAATCAGGCCAGGCCTCAGGCCTGTGTTTTCCACAGGGTGCACAAGAATGCCTCAAATGTGTGAGACATCCCGGAAGACTGGTGAAGCACATTACCATGGGGTTGTGTGTAACATGCGTAACATGTTCTCTGCTGTCGGAACAACTGTGAGATACCCAAGTGTGTACTTTCCACAACCTACGACAAGGATCATAGAGCCACTAGTCCGATGTTCTGTCATGGTCCTTTGGTGAGAGGGAAATAGGAACCTCCGGTGTTGTGAACTCGGGACCTTCTTCCTGTGAAGCAGCAATAAAAATATTTTTAATATTTCAACTCAATTTAACCAAAACATATTGTTGCATATGTGCAGATGTTATGATTATGACATTACGAACAGTATAACATAGTTACATCACCATAAAATAAAAACAATAAAATCCATATGAAATAAGCGAAGATGAATAGAATTAAATAATAATGATGTTCAAGAATTTAAAATCATCTGATAACCTCTTCTAAACAAATCACACAACCCCCCCAGGTGGATCTGACCCCCAGTTTGACAACCACTAATGGTATGTGCGAGTACTGTGGGGTTTCTTGGTCCCGTGGCCCAATAAGCTGTGTTTGGTGAGGAATTCAAGTGTACCCATTGTCTTTGCTGAGTTCATGGCAGGACTGCCTGAACAAATAGGACCTTATGCATTTTATGAAATCATGAGTCTGTGCTTTTATCCCAAGGCTATGAGATGCATTGTAATAAAGAAAAATAGTTGCAAATATGAGCCATTGAGAACAAATGGGACTTTGCTCAGATAAATGGTTGTCTTTGTAAATGCATTTTTTTGAAGGTGAATACCGAACATTTAAACATGTAACACTAGCAAAATCCACTGTAAGGCTCTTGTTGACATGGTTGACGAGTCAATAATTTCTCTCTCTCTCTCTCTCTCTCTCTCTCTCTCTCTCTCTCTCTCTCTCTCTCCCTTCACCCCCCACCCATATATTCTATTCCCCTTCGTATTCTAGAATCATTGTGCATGGAGAGACTCCTGTCCAAGGACTGGAAGGAGCGCATGGACAGACTCAATGCCAACGAGCTGCTGGGAGAGGTCAAAGGTCAGTGTTCAATAGGTCCAAACTTTGATGAGTGGGAGGGGGGGGGTAGGAAGAGAGAGAGCGACAGAGAGAGAGAGAGAGAGAGAGAGAGAGACATCAGCATGAGACCTGAAGGTGACGTACATACAGTAGAACCATTGAGTTTGTGCATTTCAGCGTTAGCTATTTGCGTTGTTCTCCAACAGCCATCCATCGGTGAGCCAGGAATATTCAGGGCATCCTCTGAATTTAACAGCCTTCCTTTTGCACATTTATACTACTATATTACCAGATGACAGCATATCGGTGCTGTCTGTTTGTGTCCAAATCACAGTTTTGTTTCTTCATAGCTTTTTTTTTTTAATTTGTAAAACTTTTTTTTTTTTTTTTTTTTTTACTTTTCTTGCTTTTTTTTTGGCGTCATTTTCTACTTCCTATTTCTGTCAAACAAGCAAGTGGCATTTACTAAAAACACAAACAGCATTTGAGTTATAGTGCAGTCCGGGTTAGACAGTGGTCAAATATGTCTTGATTTCTATTGCAGAGAAAAATGTCTGTACTGTACTGCACTGCAACTCACTGCCATATACTCTGGTAGTAAACCCTGTTTAAACACTACAGGTTGTAATAGTAACTTTGATTAAGGGTGTGTACATAGAGAGAGGTGGCTGGGGCTCCAATTTTCTGAACACATCAACAAATAGCATTTATGATGAAATAAATTGCACTGAGATATATGTAGTCTCAACCTGCATGATGATTCTAAAGTGAAAATGTCTGCATTGTGAGGACATGAATATAGTGTTGGGCAATCTGACTGGAGGAAGGGACATTAGGGAGGTGTGTGTGCGTGTGTGCGTGTGCGTGCGCGTGCGCGTGCGTGTGCGTGTGTGTAGTATTCCACATGGTGTGCAGGAAGCTAAAAGGTGTTTTTTTTGTTATATGCACAAATATCCCACACGGATAAATGCTTGAAAGCTTCACAACATGTACTTGCTTACTGTTTCAAACCATTGCTAACATGCAAACAAAGGAGCTTTTAAGAGATTTATAAATTGTTATACAGTACTCTCTTCTCTGAATCAGACAAAGAGCTGAGGCACATAATCACATAAATGTTTTATAACTACTTTCATGCAGAATTATGATGTAGATTCTAACATTATTTCAGTCTAGCATTACTATCAGCCACCTCATAGCATATAAAAGGGTACATCGTTACTCAGCCAATTGTTGGTAGCTATGTTGCTATGGAAGATTTACTCTGGAAAACTGACAAATTGATAACAGAAAAAAAGCTTTTTTTTTTTTAGATAGACTCAATGCTGTTATAACTTGGCTCTGTAGTCTCCAAGCTCAGAGAGAGAGAATGTTTGTGATTGCTCCCCTGTTGAAACTGCAAGCATTTCCTCTGTGGAAAGTGTAAAAATGTATTCTACTTCACAACACTAACATTGAGTTTCACTGCACAATATCCTTTTACACAAAAAGGATATATCATCGTTGTGTATTTTTCCTTGCTCACATACATACACACGTCTCATCCTCAGTATGTAAGGTTCCTCTCCTCTGGACTCTTATAGCCACTGCAGCAAATGTATATTATATTTCTGAAGCACATTTTGTCCAGATGGTTAAGAGAAAAGAAGGAGTGGTTTCAGGGTCAAACCCCACTATGCCCTGTCATTTGACACATCATAGTGTCATGTGCATGGTAAACCTAGATGAGGCAGTATTTCAGATAGACAGATCGTTTTAATCTCCAGAGATGTCAAGGGCAGATTTAACTCAGGTTAAAGCTCCACTGTGTGATAAACAATATGTACAATATATTGCAGCAAAACTAACCCTGGTTTCAATACTAGATGGTTTGTAACACATTATACGCACACATTCTGAAGGAATGCACAAGACATAAGAACATAGGCTATATTCACGTGCAACGCACACACACACGCGCGCGCACACACACACACACACGCCTCCCCTTCCCCACACACACGCGCGCACACACACGCACACACACACGAACACGAACACAGATGTCTGTGTTCGTCCAGCTGCAGATTGTATTGAGAAGCACTTCAGTTCATTTCAAACACTGAAGGAAGGTCTGACCTAAATAGCCACACACAACTGTTGATCTGTCTGCCTAAACAACATTGTCGACCTGTTTGTCCAGCTACAGTTATTTTTAGAGAAGCAATCTGATCACCGCTTTTCCCCTAACTGGAAGATCATGGGGAAATCATTCAGACCAGAGCATACAGTATACATGTCTGTCTATCTGTCTGTCTGTCCGTCTGTCTTTTATGAGAATGTGGTTGCCCAATGGTATTTGTTTATATCTTTTTCTCTGGAGGGTTGAGGGGCAGGTGAGTTTGTTGTTTTGGGACACCGGGAGCTTGGCTAGAAGACAGTGTGCTTTTGATGCAGTTATGCAACACAAGGGGCTGACAAACACAAACGTTGTGTTTGCTTGTGTGTGTGTGTGTGTGTGTGTGTGTGTGTGCGGGGGGGGGTTTGCAGGGATATGCGTGTATGTTTATGTGTGGGACTGTGTGCGTGTGTGTGTGTGCGCGTGCGTGTATGTGTGCGCATGTGTGCCTGGAAAGATTTCGCTTGTGGATATCGGGATATGAGCTAGATGTTTCGCCTGCATTCAGTTGTGTGTTTGTGTGTGCGTGTGTGTGTGTGTGTGCACGCGCGCGTGTGTGTGTGTGTGTGTGTGCGAGCGAGCGAGCGAGGAAGTAACACTCTTTTCAGTGCCTAGCATTCTCCACTCACAGCTCACTGTGATGGAACCCAAAGAGAGAAACAGTTAAGCGCTTCCTGCTTTGGCTTGTGCGCTCAACAGGTGTCGGGAATAAACTTAATGGGTGGAAAAGGGGTCTGAAATGATTATTGGTGCCAGACTCATACAAGGAATGTAAGGGCGTGCGTTGGGAATGTACAACCAGAAATCCATAAAGATGAATGATGGTGCTGTAATCGCAGTTATTGAGACACAGGAATTGAGTTTTACATTGTGTGTGTGTGTGTGTGTGTGTGTGTGTGTGTGTGTGTGTGTGTGTGTGTGTGTGTGTGTGTGTGCATTACCGTAACAGACCTATACAAACAAACTGGTGAGACGCAAAGCAAAGCAACTGGGAGAGAGAACAGATGAGCAATGAGAGAGGAGGGTGGAGCGAAGAGGAATGGATATGAAAGCAAAGGAAAGTGGTGAGAGGGAACAGGTGATCAGTGACGGAGGCTAAGGACGGAGAGGAGAGCAGTGAAGAGGAGTGGAGAAGAGAGGAGAGTAAAGGAAAAGGGGAGCGGGAACAGAGGAGCAGCAGGAGAGTACAGGGAAGGAGATGGGGAGGCGCCCACAGAGAGAGAGTGACTGATTGGAAGGTCATTTGGGGAAAGCAACAACAAAATAAGAAAGTATGAAAAAAGACAAGGAGAGGGAAACGTTGCCTTTGATACAGGGGTGCTGAGGGGTAACTTGGCTCCCTCTTTCTGTGTGTGTGTGTGTGTGTGTGTGTGTGTGTGTGTGTGTGTGTGTGTCTGTGTGTGTGTCTGTGTGTGTGTGTGTGTGTGTCTGTGCTTTCAGACTAGCTATTCTAGTGATTTTATGTCACTGAAACAAACAATCCGGAGGATGCCAAAACCACAAAGCAAATTAGATGCATTTGTTTCTCGCCCTATTAAATGGGTTTCAAATCAACGAGAACAGTGGAAA
This sequence comes from Forbesichthys papilliferus, assembly GCA_025399855.1. Classification (NCBI taxonomy): domain Eukaryota; kingdom Metazoa; phylum Chordata; class Actinopteri; order Percopsiformes; family Amblyopsidae; genus Forbesichthys; species Forbesichthys papilliferus. The sequence continues at coordinate 16,341 of JAODOY010060875.1, forward strand.
CAAAACAAAAAAAAAACAACATGATCCAATACTTAACATTTTGAAAAACTGCTGAGATTGTATAAGTCACATGCAGAATAATAAAGAGCAGAGAGAAAGCATGAAAGACGTAGAAGGTGTAAAGCATATAGACAGTTAGAGGAATAAAGAAACAGGGAGATTGAGCGATGGAGGGAAGACTGGGTATAGGCTAAAGAACTTAAGATACGAGAGAGAGAGAGAGAGAGAGAGAGAGAGAGAGAGAGAGAGAGAGAGAGAGAGAGAGAAAAAAACACACAGAGAGAAGCCTTACGAACTGCACTCAGGCACTGAGTGCAGATTTCGCTGTTCCATATGAAGCACTTCCACCGAATAATGCTACTACTGGTGCATTATGGATGAAGGGGCTATTTTAAGGCAAGGGGGGGTGGCGGTTGGACGGAGAGCATGAAGAAGACACCTGGTTGCTGCCGAAATCCGTTATGCCTGTTTGTATACGTTGTGGCCTAATCCTTGTTGGTAATGTTTGCCCATGGGGAGAGACACGTATTTGTCAAGGGGTCGCATACTCAACTGTGACTTGTCCTGCATCTAATGTGTGTCCTGTATGGTATATGGTCAACCGCCACACATACACATACACACACAGACACACACACACACACGCACACACACACACACACACACACACACACACGTGTCTCACTTTTGAAATTGTGTTTCCACTCGGATGAATGCTGTGGATGAGCCACATATTTAAGTTTATAGGCTAAAGCATTTATTATCACATTTTGGGCCAGGACCCTCAATGCCACAGAGTCCCCCCTGTGTTCAACATGAACAGAAGCTCACACATAACCTATCTCTTCATATATGGCTGACTTGCGTCCCCCACAGCAGGTTAGTCTTGTGTGATTGTCTACCTGCTACGGTCTGTATACATGTTTACATGGATACATGTTTCGTTAGCGTGTTAGCGGTGCACACTCCTGTTTTGTGAG
>JAODOY010060886.1:0-14207 GCA_025399855.1 Forbesichthys papilliferus
AGTCATACGCCTTCTCTAGATCCACAAAGCACATGTAGACCGGAAGGGCATATTCCCAGGCCCCCTCCAGGATCCTTATTTATATTATTAATATATTATTAATATTATTATTATTAATATTGCTTCTATATTCCATCTTCCATCTCTCTGTATTGATGTCCTTGTATCTTTCTGTAATTGTGTCCTGCATGTACAACTGGAAGAAATTCAAAATAATAAAATATACACCAAATCTGTGTACATTTAATAAATACTCCTTGAGAATCCCATCAAATGTCACACCTCCCTAACCTCTTACACTATGGGATATCTATTTATTTTTTTTACAGTGGGGAAAACCGCCACACAAGTGAAAGACAGATCCCGTGTACCAAGACAATCGTGTGATAATTGCAGCCAGTTGGTGGTTTATCCAGTATGTGTAGACACACCACGGTTAACTGCAGGTTATACCTAGCCACTTCACAGAGGTCCAGGCTAACAGCTGGGATAATGGTTAGCCTAATGGAGCCCTACTTCTCTGTCCTAGCAGGCGTCCAGCAGTCATAATCTCGCACGCTCACTCTCACGCTCGCTCTCGCTCTCTCTCTCTGTCTCTAGCCATCTGAGTCTCTGTGTGTTCCTCTGTGTGTGCGTGTATCAGTGATCCCACATTGATGTTGATGCATTCTACGGTTCCGCTGGATGCAGTATTGTGTTGTACGGTCGTACACCAGTGGCCTGCGGATACCTCTGCTACTGTGAAGCCCATCCGCTTCAAGGTTGTGGGTTCTTGAGTTGCTCTTCTGCATGCCACCGCTGTGGGGCTACACACCTGGGTATTTAAGTTACTGTTGCCTTGAATTACTCTGGCCATTCTCTGACCTGTCTCAAGCTAATGTCTAGAGTTGTGTGTGTGTGTGTGATATTCTGACCATCATTCCATGGTTTAGTTGTCAGCGGGTTACAGTTGCTGCCATGTGATTGGCTAATGAGCAGGTGTACAGCTGCTCTCGGTGCACTATACAGCATAGCGTGTATGTGTGACTATGCCTGTCCATTATATATGCATGCGTCTGTGGGTGTTTGTGGAAGCCGTTATCGGTCCCTCCCTTGTGAATGTGCTGGTCAGAGGTATGTGTGTGTGAGTCGTGATGTTTTTCTGTGTGCGTGGTCACCTGCTGTCCTTATGCGCGCGCGTGCCAGTGAGTGTGTTGCAGTGTTCCCGCGTGCTTCTGTTGTGTAGTCAGAGGTGTGTATCAGTTAGTGTTAGTGTCCCGGTGTGTATTGATTGGTGGTAGCGGCAGGTCGATGCCTCTGACAGGCTGAATTACAGTAATCAGTCATTATTGACTGCCTGCCTCCCCCCCCAGACACACACACACACACACACAGCTCCTCTACATCACTCCACCTCTTCCTCTCCACACGTTTACGGCTATTGTTTCTTACTTTTCTTTTCTTTCTATTGAACTCTCCTTCAACGCGTCTTCTGTTTGAGACGCCCGTCTCTCCAGCTGCCCGTCTCTCCAGCTGCCCGTCTCATCTTCCTTCTCTTTCTCTTCAAACACCGTTTCCGGACACTACAGTGGTCTGTCAATACAGTTGTATGTATTTGCTCAAGGGCAAATTGTAGGTTGTAAAGCATAACACAAGTCACTAACATACAGAAATATGTACGCCATAGACACCATTGGGGAAACCGTAAGCATGTTTTGGATTGTAGATTGTTTAGACTTAATGAGTATTTGAAACCCACCTCTCCAGTTTGCTGCAGCCCACAGGTTCAGGACAGTATTAACAACAGACTGGTCTGCCCAAGGAGCCCTTGGCAGTCAGATCACAGAGGTGGCTAAGTCAAACAGGGCAGCTCTGCCCAGTGTGTGTGTGGGGGTATAGACAGAGAATTTGAGATATAGAGAATGCGGGAGAGGTTTGGCACAGTTAAGTGTGTCCGTGGTTAATGTAGGATTTCTCTAGTCTTCTTTCCCCTTTTCTCTGTGTTTGTCCTTTCCCCGCTTGGCCCTTAAGGCTGTCCATCTGCCTCCACTCTGTAATCTACCATTCACGATGACTGGAGCGCCACACACACACACACACACACACAGACGTGCGAGTGCCAGGCTGTAGGGGCAGCTGTGTGTAAGCACAACTCTGTTACATATCAGCCCTCTGCAGCATGACAGGACAGTCCAATGGTTCACACACATACCAAAACAACACACTGAAAGACATACTTGGATAAAGCAGAGGTTTCTTCAGAGCGTTGGGTAATGTGAACATTTATAAAAACATGTTTGTATGAGGGGTGGAAGTAACACAAATTAACTGATAAAATGTTAGGGGAAAATGAATGCGAATTGATTGATAGTAATTTAAGTTGTTTTTACATTCGCATTCATTCATATCCCCAACATTTTATCAGTTGATTTTTGTTACTTTCACCCCTCATGTGATATTGAGCGTCTGAATCTAAAATGGTAGTTGTGACGCATCTTGTTTGATTTCAAAATGAATATTTTGATCTGAATCACGTGGTGCAAATACGAGCTATAACTGTAAATGCAGTATGTGTGTTACGGTATATGAGCGATGCCTACTGCCATGCAGAAAAATGTATCATAACATTCTATAAGTGGTTGTATGATATGTGTGTTTAGGTGATGTAAATCAAGGTGGGTTTGTATATATTATTGTGTGTGTGTGTGTGTGTGTGTGTGTGTGGTAGCTGCTGCTCTCTCCATCTGCTCTTGGGTGATTATGGATCTGGGAAACAATGTTGGAAGGATTCTAAGCTTCCACACACTGCCAAGACGCGTGTATGCGTGTGTTATTTTGTGGGTGTGTGCATGTGCTTATTTTGTTTGGACTTAGCATGCATACAGTATTTCAGATATATTGTATATCATGTATGCATGTTTGTATATTTAATCATTTGTGGACACAAGCGTTTGTGTGTGTGTGTGTGTGCATGTTTGGGAACATCCCCTCTAGCAGTTGATTGGCAGAGATACTTACAGGCCAGTGTTAGCATATGGCTCAACGTGATAGCAGCCGTCCGCGAGTGTGTTAGTGTTAGTGTGTTTCTCACACACTCGCTCTCTCCGTCCCCCAATAAAATGATGGCAGCTCTGTGTGTGTTGCGCTATTGTCCCCAACACACACATACACACACACACACACACACCAAGAGAAGCCAAAAGCCTGGCGGCCAGTGAGACCTCCATGCCAACTGTCACAATAGAGCCTATTGTCCCAGGCTACAATCTTCTCTCTGTGGCAGTTAGTGTGTTCCTATGAGGGGTAGAAAGGTGAGGGCAAATCCTGCTAAACGGCAGCCATTTTCCCATCAGGTCACTGTAACCGTACAGTGTGCAGCCCAACACAGGGTCAAGGGGGTCATGTGGGCTGTGCTATATAAAGAAATATAAGGGTACGTCATTGGAATGTACTCATCAGCACTGCGTGCGCGCTTGTGTGTGTGTTCTCGGAGGAGGAGAGGGAGGCGGTGTCTTTTCCTGTCAAGGCAGAACGAGGGAATGAGAAGGAAGAGGCTAGAGGAAAGGGTCACGGCTAATCGCTGTCTTCCACTTCTGCTGCCCGGGTAGCCGTGCACGCGCGTGAGATAACGACTTTGTGATCTAGATAAGATTCAACTACATGTAATGTATCGCCGTGGAATGAAATCACATGTTACCTTTCTGGAACTGGCCAGCTCTTTATCTGCACATCCCTCCACATGTAACACATATGGCCCTTTTCCACTGCACGAGCAGGCTCGGCACGGCTCGGTACAGTCAGCCCAGCAGGGTTGAACGTTGCATTTCCATTACAACCGGGCTTCCTGCTTGAAAGTGTGTCTTTAACTGATGATGCGCTTATCATGAGTCAATCATGTTTAAACGTAGTGCACTCTTTAACACACTTCTCCTCCTCTATTATTGAACTGGCCAACAGATTTGTCAACATGGATTTTCAGGCTACAAGGAAATATTTGATTTGTGATTGTAACAATGGCGACTAGGCGACTATGGTCTTGTACGGCGAAAACGCACTGCCTGTTTATCAGACATCGATAGATAGATCTTTTTATTTTTATTTTAGCGGACGTGTAATAGGCCTATGTCTGGGGAATATTCATACACGCCGCTTCAGCATGTGGGCGGGTCGGCAATTCCTACAGAAAATGCAAAAGACGAGAGTGCCGAAAGCGACCATTACAGGTATAGGCTGTAACTTTGTCCGATACACAAACAGGTTCACAAGCATAACGTTGTGTAACTAATAGATTTGCTTAAAAGAAAGAGTTTGTTCTGTCTCACCATGTTTAGCCTACACTCCATTCATTGCGAGTAGGCTTCCCGATCAAGCTTTAAAAAAAAAAGAAAACAAACTGTAGCCTAATTAAGAGAAACGCTAAAAATATCCAACTTTCTCAGCCCCGCTAGGATTGCATTAATGAAATGATGCCTATAACGTCGGAGCGGCTAACTTGGAGGCGGGCCGGCTCACTTTGTGGCCCCACTCTAGAGCAGGCCCATCTCGGGCGCGGTTAAACTGATACAGGTCCACTGTGGTTCTTGTGCAGTATAAGGAACCACGTTGAAAGGGGTCCAGCGAGTGGCACTATTATGGCACCCATTCTGGTTTGGAAGCGTGTGATGTGTGCACGCGTGCTGTCATCTAGAGTTGTGCAGGGACATGAATAGCCACCATCAGTGACTTGATCTCACACCTTGTTGCTTCAGACCTCCCTCTGTCTGGTAAACAAGCTAATCTGTGTGTGTGTGCGGAACAGCGTTGACCATCTATTTAGGATTCATGGTGGGTTGCTGGAGACCACACACACACAATGTATCTAACTATTTCTGTGCATGTGTAGCATGTGTGGCTGTCTTTTATTTGCTTTTAGAGTTTCTAAACTACTACTTGGGTGAACTGGCAACCCAACACATCCAGAACAACTGGCTAGTTAAGCGCTCTGAAAGAGGCTGAAAGACTGAAGCCTGATAGGGTGAAAGTTAGTCTTGTGTATGATGCTGAGAGAGAGAGAGAGAGAGAGTTACCATGATTAATATAATTATCCATGTCCACCGCCATAATGAGCAGGCAGTCATATCAGCGTGTGTGTGTGTGATGGTGGTGGGGGAGATGTAACCCCTTGAACAACACGAGCTATAGTTATGTTTGCAGCCTGTGTGAAGCTAGCGCCGTCCTTATGGCCTTATTGATGACATTAACCAATATGTATTTGTACGTGTGTTTATCTATGCCAGGCATTAATATCTGTGGTGAAGTGTGAACGAGCCCCGCGATGAATATGACATGCAGCGCTCTAATGCAAGAGTTATTTTACGACCTTGCTAACGCACATTTACACAGCGCGTGGAATAAAGCTTGTAATGTTGCATGGGCTATATAGCACCCCCCTTCGGGTGTGTGTGTGTGTGTGTGTGTGTGTGTGTTCTGGTGGGGATAATATAGAAAGAGGACAGGGTGTGAGGCAGGGCCAATTATATATCATTCTCTAAAGCCATTCCTCTTTTTTTCTTGTCCCCATGACCCCCCTTGCCCCAACACACGCAGACACACTGGGTGATACCACAGGGCAGTGCTGTGTGTGTGTGTGTGTGTGTGTGTGTGTGTGTGTGTGTGTGTTGTTTTTGTGTGTGTGTGCACATGAAACGGACACCCCACCCCACCCCCAAGCAATAAGTAGTATATTTGATCAACCTGTCTCTGTCCCCGTGTTCGGCCTACGTGGACATGCGTGCACACACACACACACACACACACACACACACAAGTAGCGGTAATGAGATCACAAGGCCTCCATATCTCTGCTATCACAGAAAGATATAAACCTATTAGCTTGTTCTTCTGGGCATGGCCACACACACACACACACACACACAGGTTTGTCATTACACGCTGTAAAGCTTTTCCAATCGTATTATCCCTCTGATGTGCCTTTCTCTGTTGTCTGTTCCAATGCCTGAGGTGGAGACGACCGTTTTTGTGTGTGTGTTTCTGCCAGTGTGTAAGGTACTGTAGCAATACCTTCGTCTAGTTGTGTGCGATTGAGAGATTACATACATTTCTGATGAGAGCAGTAGAAGAAAAAAGTCCACAAACGTGTTTGCTGAATAAATGGCAACGAAGATAAATTGGGCTATCAATGATGGCAACAGCTGTCAAATTCAATAAGTAATTTTTCCATGTAAATCGCATCACCCTCAGTTTGACTCTTTGACCCTCAGTTCATCCATTACTCGTCTGTTTCCTACTTTGTCAAACTGACATACTTTAAACATTAGCAGTGCTAGCTGTCAATGAGAACATTTGCATAACTTAATGCTTGGAGAAAACATTCTAACAGGATCTACATACTCTCTTGTATATTTGTGGCTTGACTAAAAAAAATTAAATTGTTTGCTACTATTACTATTAGTACTTTGGATAATCATTATCATAGTTTATAAACATTTTCCATTGCGATGCCCCTCTTATAAAAACTCTGGTTTCATATACAGCTAACGTACATTAGGTGTGTCGGGGAGGGGGATGCGCGTTAGTGCATATGTTGTCTCAGCACTGACCCATTGCTAGGGAGAGCAGACAGTGGGTGTAACCAGCGTGTACGGAGGCTGCTGCCTCCTATGTAAAGCCCTCACACCTCCCCACACGGCTGGCTAGCTTAATGACACCAGCAGTACATACAGTTCATACAGGCATGTATTGTACAGACACACTCACACACACACAGCTCCTGGTGTGCTAACAAGCTCTCCTCCTCTTCTCCTGCCTTTCATCCTCTCCTCCCATGCTTCTCCTCACCCCCGCTCCGAGGTGATCGCAGGAGTGGAGCGTGCCACAATGAAGCGCTAGGCGGGAGAGACGGAGGTGGGGCCCGGAGACAAAAGGGCAGAGGGAGGGGAGGGCAAAGCCGATCCACTCTTGCCACGCTCTTTTCAGCAACGCGGAGAAAATGAGTTTCTGACTCCACACACTCTTCTCTTCCTGTCTGCTGTACCTATTTCACCTCTCTCTCTCTTCCTTTCCCTTTTCTGCCTCTTCATTTTGCTGCTCACTTACGTTCTCTCTCTCTCTCTCTCTCTCTCTCTCTCTCTCTCTCTCTCTCAAAGATAGATTTCTCTGCTAATGACGTGATAAGAGAAGCAGCCATCTGAAATTCAATTACAGTAGATTTTAGACTCAAGACGCGGGTTTGGTCTAAGAGAGATACAATGTTCCATCCTATTTCCCACCCCCCGTATCCCCCGATTCCTTTTTATGTAATATGTGCATCTGGACTTCACAATGAGTTGACTTTCATGGAAAAGTTACGTGTAGATTCAACCCAGAGTTGGTCAGAGTGAAGCTGGCTGAACGTCTATAATGGTGATAAGAGCAAAGGTGCAGTAAATGAGGGTTGTTTTTGTATCTGTGTGTGTTCTCTCTCTGTGGTACATTGCATCTTTAGAGGAGCCTTAAAGTATTACTACTTTAGGTGGTCGTTGTGTTCATAGTTGCAGTTTAGATTTGCGGCTTTGCACAATACAGTATATGGGTGAATAAATCTGACTCAGAAGTGCACAGATTGGATTTGGCCTTTACTATTTCACTTCAAGTCTTATGTTGAGCTTGAATTTAAAGTTTATTTTGTGTGTGTGTGTGTTTGTGTGGTGGTGGTGTTGCTGCTGTTTCCCCCTCCCAGTGGGAAATCAGTTGTCGTGGTGATGAGGTAGAGACTCACGCTGACAGAGAGAAAACTATAGTCATTGTCATTAATCCCAGTGGTGGAACTGTCTAACTGGCTGCACGCTGGGAAGGGGGGGCGTGTCTATCTGTACCCCCGCTTTTCTTAATAAGCATTGTTCAGTTCATCTTCAGTTAGTTCTTCAAAACCATTTTTAATGAAGCTTCTTTTTGTTGTTGACCAAATTACTTCAAAATGATCTAACTTATCAATTGTAATGGGTGTAATTAATTTAATTTCCTGGCAAAATGTGCACCTTTGACCGACAAACTATATCCCCTCTTCACACGTGTGTGTGTGTGTGTGTGTACACGTGCGCACACCTCTTGCTTTCTCACTCTCAGCTGGTTTAGTCAACAACAGGAAGCGAGATGCTGTGGTAGTAGGAAGCAGCAAAAGGCAAGCGGTGAGATCGCGAGCTCACGCACACACACACGCTGGTTAGATGCTGGGTGTGTTATGTGTGTTGTTCTTCTCACAGCCCTCTCTGGGAGAGGGAGAGAGGGTGTGCGGGTATGTGTGTGCGCTCGTGGACGTTGTTTCTAAAATAACTTTATCTCCGTCTCACCCCTGACGCCTCCTCTCATCACAGACACCCCCCCTGCCTTCTATTCCCCCATCACTCATTATTCCGTCTATCTCCTCTTATAAACGAGCTCATCTCATCAAGTGTATTCAAAGTGTCCTACAAGTGTGTATCTTGTTCACAGTGTGAAAGAGCAAAGGGGAAATCACTTCTCACCCCCGTGCCCAACTTTGATCGGAGTAGTCTTGTGTGTTTCTGCCCTCAAACTTTCTCCTCTGCCACCACTTAATCTAGCCTGCACTGCTCCCCCCCTCCTCCTCTGTGTCCCTCTGCTTCTCCGGTGAGGTCTGTCCCTCCATGTTAAAGGAGCCATATTGTGTTATTCTTCACTCTAACCCAATCAGGTCCCATTAGACCTGAATCTCCTCGTTCTGAGCCCATAGAGCTGCTCCTCTAACCCAATAGAAAGCCCATGGAAGGCATTAGAAAGCTTAAATCCATTCACAGTGGGGACACACACACACACACACACACACACACACACCCTGTTGCTCACACACACACTCAGACAAACATAAGTACCTACACCGCTTCCTTCAGCATGCTACATGTATCGGCCTAATTGAATCAAGCAGTCAAACACACCCATTCATATGTACACACACACACAACTGTCTTATGACAGTAATCCTATAAACAATAGATAAATGCAGACACACTTGCACAGTGTTCATTCAGAATGCCCTGTTATTGTAGCTCTTTGCGGGGACAGTAAAACTCTAGGGATATGAGGTGGAATGGGGTGTGTGTGTGCGTGTGCACGTGCACGTGCGTCAGGCACGCTGTAATGGCAGTGTAGGGTCATCATTATGGCCTCAAAGCCCCTGCTTGCTGCGGGCGCATCGATGACGGCGGGCACGGCGTCGTATCAGCAGGGTTATTGTTTGTTGATGCACAGTTGCCGTTCTGAGGCGGCCTGCCCGCTCTGCTCTCAAACGTATGCTCATCTGTCCCCTGGTTGAGCACTCAACTGTCCTATTAAGCCATATTACACCCCGTGTTATTAGGATTTAGTTCACTTGCCTGTCCACTTTGTGATACGCCAGTACATATTTGAATTGGATTCTATTGAGTTATGTTTTCATTTTATCCCAATTTTAATTAACTTAGTTATTTTCCTCATTTTGTATTATGATCTAATTATATAACAAATGTATTTTTCATCGGTTCAGCATAGTTGTTTCTCTGTATTGCTTTGTTATCCTGGTAATGTTTGACCTTGACCTTTGACCTTAGCTTTGAGGAGAGAGCCCGCTACCTAGAAACCATCGTTCAGCACCACCAGGAGCCAATGCCTTTCGAGGATTACGCTGCGCGCGTTTACAGCCCCGCCCCTTGTACACACCCACACTCTGACACAGGTAAGCCACACCTTTTAGACAATTCTCTCTCTCTCTCTCTCTCTCTCGCTCACTCTCGCTCTCTCTCTGCCTTGTCGACCAAGTAAACTTTCTTTCCATCTGAAACATGAAAACATGAAACACACACTGTTCTGGTCAGTGAGCTGCTCTCCTGCCTCATAATTATCTATAGTCAATGAGCTGATGTGATGATATTTATCTGTGTCTGTAATAAAGTTGAATTTAATTTAAACATTTATGGAAGACGAATTGGATAATTTTCAAATGTTAAAATTTTGATCATGCAAACACGCATCAGCGATAATAAATGGAGTTGCAGCACACTGAATCAGAGTATTGCTATATGTACTGTATTTGAGGCAAATTTAGTTTAATAAAGGATTTTAATATGCTTAAAGAGGTCCCTTTAACTTTGTAATGGATTAAAACGTACATGTCTTTGACCACATCTGGGGGGAAATTGAATATTAGTGTGTACTGAAATGATCCCTGCACAGATTACTGCCTCTGTTTTTGTTTCGTTTTACCTCACAGGTCCTCTTCCCTAACAGCACCAAATTGATCAAATACTCCTCTCTCTGTTTTGTTTTTATTTATTCTCCTTTAAAATTGTATTATTTTCTTTTTTTTTTGTTTTCTCTTTCTGTTGTCCCTCCCTCTTCTTTAGATCGTAATGTCACACTTGCCTATAGCTAAAAGGTAAGCTGGTCACATGACTGACATGCCCCGCTCCGATTGGCGTCTCCTATAACGTTCCAACCTCACCTGTCTTCTCAGACTTTGCTTCTGTCACGCGTGGCTCTATCTGTCTCTGCCTCTGTTTCAATGTAGCAGGGGTGCATGCCTCCACAGAGGTGCCTCAGACTCATTTACACACACAGTCTTGTTCAACAGGTCCACGAGGTGTAGGCGTTGTAGCACAGTCAAACAAGCACTGTCTACAGTTCTTGTGGGTTACACATTATTAGTACAGAGATTCCCTCGTCAGTTTACTTTTTAAATGTATTTTTATTTGATCTTGGAACAGCTGGCTGAGGATGGGTTGACTCGTTTTAACTGTTCCCTTGTTCTTTCCATTAACCCGGTGCTTTCACATTGACCTGGTGAGCCTACAACCTCTGACCATATGTCTGTTCTTGTTCTTCCTCATTCTGGCATGGTCTAGCACTGTAGCGGCACGTGTGTGCATGCACACACACACACACACACACACACACACACACACACACACACACACACGTGAACAGACCATAATGCATACACATTCACACTAAAACATGCATATTGACATTGATAGAAAACACTTTATTAACATGAATGTAGACATCTTTGGATGTAAATGTTTGTTGGATATGTGTCTCATTTCTGTACAAAACAAATCCATTGTTCTTCCGGTAAGTTGCCATTTCAGGTAGTGTGTATAATGTTATATGTATTAAATGTGTGTTTGTCTGTTTGTGTTTTTGTTGTCTGTATGCTGTCCCATTTCTTACTACCTATCCCTTTATCATTCAAGGTTTCATCCCGTGTGCTATCCATCTTGTCTCTTCCCATTCTTTTACTCTTGTCCCCAGAGGACAACAGTGTTAGTTACCTGATGGTTCCTAAGCCATTAGATGGCTTCAGCCTGCTCAGAGTCAAGAGTAAAGGCCTCAAACGGAAAGTCTTTCACGCTAGCTGTGAATGGTACGCGCTCTATTCTTAGGCGTGAAGAAAAGGGGATAATATTTAGTTTCCCTACGGTCTCACCTCAGTTGTGTCCAGTCTAAATTGTGCTAGTGTGGTCTACTACTGTGTGTGCTAATAGCCTCTAGTGTAGCCTTCTGGCTGAGAGAATGTCCTTCAAGCCCCCATGTCATTGTTTAAGACAATGAATTGCTGACTATTCACCCTGACCCAATAATTATGTTTTTAATAAAATTGACGGCTTATTTACATTTTTGGCTAAAACCAGCGCCATGCCCAATAAGTAAAATGGCTTCATGGTGGACAGAACTCCTCCTCTCTAACTGCTACAGGGCCTTTAGGTTACTGCCTATGTGGTTTGTATTCACCCCATTTCCCTAGAACCTTGTGTTTTCCCTGGAGGAGTATTGGCTCCGTTAATGAAGTATGCGTATATAGTTTATCCTTTGCTAGCCCTCTACTGCATGTTTGTTGTCTCATATATTTATATATATAGTAAGTGTGTCTTCATTGTGTCTGTCCTACACCTTTTGTTGTCTGTCTGTCTGTCTGTCTTGTGTGGGGGATGGTCCGGGTGGCTGTAATATTTACTATACATTTTTCTCCTTATCTTTTTTTCTCCCATTCTCCCTAACTCCTCCTGCCTTGCCTGCTCCCTGCAGGCTCCTGCCCAGAGATCCATCGGGGAGAAAGTCCAGCTCTGGGGGAGGCAGGGAGCGACACAGCCTCCCCCATGTCTCCTCGGACTAGTAAGAGCCGCATGTCCATGAAGCTGCGGCGCTCCTCCGGATCAGCCAACAAGACTTGAACGTCCCAGTGATCGCTCAAACCACTGACTTCCTGTACGCACGCGTCAGCCATTTAGAAAAGACCAATAAGACCGGACTCTGTTAGCCAATGAGACGTGACTTATTCCTCGAACCCTGCTGTCCTGCATGTTGCCATTCTAATCAGACACTTGCTTGTTACTGTAAAAGACGATATGTATTCCACCGGTGGACGCGCATCTCCATCATAACTACCTGAGATCATTTTTTGCTACTAGACTCCAGTTCCACTGGCTCAGCTTGGGTGTGGTTTTGCCTGGGGTAAAGCACACAGCCATCTAAACACATCAGTTCCACATGGTCTCAGAGAAACGAAAGAAAGAAACATCTGTATAAATTGTCATTTAACATTTAGATCTGCAATGCACAATACTAAATAAGTCTAAGCAATGCTGCTGAATGCTCAACATAGAATACGAGGTACAATCATCCATTGTACCCTGTGTTGTATTTGGCTGCACCATAAGAAATTGCATTTAGTAGATGTCACAATATTGACTAAGGTGAGCAGACAGAAATGCTGTTTTTTCTGTGATAATGTGTACTGTAGGTTTTATTTTTGTTGTATGGACCCTGCATGCAATTTATTAAGAGGAACCTGTATATTTGTACTATAGTATGTCTGTCTCCCATATAGGCAGAATCCTGGGTTTTATATGAAGCGTGACATTAACTTTTTGACACAGTTGTGGCACCTGTAGTGTTGCATGGATAAATTAAGCCTCATAAATGTCTATTTTTTTGTCATATGTATTAGGGCTATAAACCAGGGGGGTCAATTCTTATTCACTCCATTAAACTTTAAGTGGAAAATGCTGATAATAGAAGGCATTCCTGGCTGTGAACATATTCTCTTTATTCCATATATTTTATCTATATTTTCCAAATTGACTGAATTCAAATTGAACTGTGCCTTCCCCTGGTGGACAGCTGTATGAGGAGCAGTGTTAATAGCCATGATGGAGGGATGACATTTTCTCTCAAGAGTAAAGGAACCAGCTTTCCGGATAGAAATTACAGCAAAACGATCAAAAAGCAAGCACTCAAAAAAGGTAATGTTTGGATTTCAGCCTTTAATTCAAAGGAAGGCGGTTCTAGTCATGTTAACATCCCTCTGCCCCACCTCAACCGCTGTCACTTTAAAAAAAAGTTTGTTTGATGTATAATGTGTTTTCTTTATTTTTGTGTGTATACTAAGGAGCCACAGTGTTTGTGTATGCTTCTGATATATATATATTGTATATTCTGTATCCTGTACCTATATGTATGGTTATAACTATATCTGAATACTGTATCTATATGTTTGGGTTTAGCTATATATAGTAGATATAAATATCTATATTGAATGAGTACAGTGTGAGGATGCTGGTTGTGTATATTTTCCTGTGAGAGAATAGCTGCCAAAAAATATATCCTCAGACTACATAGGTTCAACTGGGGAAACACTACAATAATTATTCACGTATGCTGTGCTCTTAGGTGATTCTTTGTTTAGTCAACAAGGACAGTAAAAGGCAAATCTGCTTAGATACTTCTTTAACATCAATGGGACTTAGCTGCCAAATAAATGAGGTGAGAGAGTGATATATGCTTGTGTGTGAAGTACATTTATACAGTAAGCGCTTAAAGTCACTTCAGCTGTAACATGTATATGTGATCTTGTAGGGGTGTTTTTTAGGGGTATCTTTAACAGGGTACTGCTGATTTACCTTAGTCTGACTTGGTCCTGTGCCGAGTGTTGATCGCATCCATGATATAGCGTTAAACCTACTGGATGCATGTGTATATTCGTATATGACAGGATTCAACCTGCTTGTTTTTTTTTTTTTAATAAAGCTTTACTTATTTTGTTTTTGTTATTCCCATCAGGTCCCATATATATAGAGCTTTATGGGGTGGATAGAAATGTACACATGCTTCTTTATAGAAAAAATTGTGTCCATAAATGCCAAAGAGAAATGAGAGCCAAGATGTCTTTGTTGTGAGTTGGGGGGGGGGGGGGGGGGGGG